>CM072695.1:3164484-3251691 GCA_036884735.1 Huso huso
AGGCACTATAGAAGCTGAAGTTGTTTTTGTTTTTTGTTATTGATAAATAAAAAGCTAGCCGCTTGGCAGAGCATTTTAATTAAACTACTTTATAGATTCGGGGGCACTTGTAGCTATTTGTTGAATTCCACTCTAGAAATCTAAAATATAGCATTTGTAATTTGCAGTTTAGTCAGACAGAGGTAGACTGACATAATGAAAACAGGAATACACATGTACAACAAAAAGCACAGTTTTGAAGTGCTCGCTTAGAGGCTGATAGATAAAAGCAATGACTGTACAACCACATGGTCTTATTCCATACCACACAATAACTATAGAAAACACACTGACAATAGAGCATAAACACAAACACGTTCTCAGAAGCAAGAAGGCAGAAGGAATTTAAAAATAGGGGTTTATTACAAAGAGATGTAGAGAATATGCTTTTTAGTAAAAGGCTAAACAACAAGAAAGAATGGAAAGGCAGTCAATTAAACAACAAAGACAGGAGGAGAGTTATGCACCACTAAAAGCATCCGTTCTAAGAAAAAGTGCTCCCACATCAGTGCCTTTAACAAAGAGGTCTCTCTTATTATCCAACCTTTAAGCATACTACAAAGTCCATGTTATTACATTTTGCATTACTGGTTTTATTACATTCTGCTCCCACAGTTCTAAGTAGTAATTTGTGGTATTTTGGTAGCACTTGGGTATGACTTAGCCATGGAATTTCATTGTATTAACAGGTCATTTCAATTGGTTCAGTAACTGCTGTATAATTACTTGGAGATGGCCCTGTAGACAACATCTTGTTACACAGTGTAATTTAATGGTAACACCTAGGGGTGTGCTGATATTTTCAAAATAATTGCCTTTAAGAATTATAACGTGTTAGGTATTAATTAAACTGAATACTAATTAAACTGTGGTCCCTAGGTTTCCCTTGTTTACACACTTATTGGTATCAATCAATAACAGTCTCACTGTGTTAATGTGTATTCCTGTTCCTTAAAATGCATCATCGTAATCCTCCCATGGCCCTGTTAGCTCCACCAGGAGAACAAGGCGTACTGAGACGACCACGGGACAATGGCAGGTCCAGGGGATACAGTCTCGGGTGGGAAAGTAAGGCAGCTGGTCAACATCTATCTGCATTCTCAATATCTAGCAGCCTCCAGTTACGTATGGATTATGTATGCTGTTCTTTTTAAAACATAAAAATAAAACATGGTTTTTAAAAATTATTTGGCGTCGTCTTGTTTGACACTGAGTGACAGAACAACTCAAGGTTTGCTTTGAAGTCCTCTTGCCCACCCAAAGTGCTTATAAGAAGACACTGTTATATTATAAGACAGGGTCCATTGTACATACTAAATGATACAAGAAACAGTATACTGTATGCTGCTAAAAATATTATACAACACCTGGACACTGCTCCCCCACTGTTTTGTGGAGGTTAGCAGTTCTGATGGTCCTCATTAACGCACCTGTTGTAAATCCACTGTTTCCTGATGATGAAATGATACATAGAGGCGTTTTAGCCCTGCTTTCAAAGTGAACTCTTTCAGTGGACTACAGTGATTATTCCAGACAAACAGAGGTAAATAAATAAATAACTTTAAAGTTGTAGTATAATAGTGATGATGGCATTGCCATGGTGTGTTCCTCGGCAATTATGAAACACCATTGTTCAAATAACTATTGACTCAGGTCTTCCATTATTACCATGTAGCACACCACAGCAATGCAATGATACAGCAATTCAAGCACAGTGACAGGTTACTCAGTTGCTATCTGGGCCACATATTTGTATTCAATGCAAGGCACATACCAAACAGAAACACCCATACTGTCTGTTTCAAGTTTGGTGAAAAAGTATGAAGAATATGAACACACGTTTGTAGTTGCATTTAATGATTTTACAGTAGCTATAAAAAAATATATAATTAAAAACCTTATGAAAAATTAGGGTTATTGGGTATACCAGCATAAATGCAAATTAAACAACTCTACTTCCCTGAGACATTAAAACATTAATCTGCCATTTAATTAAAGCGAAAACAGGTTAGCATAAAATGTGGAACTCATAAGTAGGGCAATTTAACATCACTAAGATACTGTATTGAAGGATTTTTCCAAAGCCTTTTATATTTTGTCAGAATATTTGGCTGCATCACTGGCATGCATATTTTCTGAATTGTGGTCATTAATCCAGGCCAATCTCTTAATCAAATCATATATCATTAAATATGCATCTTTCATTACTCCATTGTAGCCTATACCTACCTCCTGCTCTGTGATACCGAATGTGTGCTATATGGTTATGGGATGGCAATTGTCCGTGTGTGAAGGAAACATCGACATGGTAAAGTGAACGGACTAAGACTAATTACGTAATATTTAATTTTCCATTCAAAGAGGAAAAGGTTAATGAAGCGAACACTGTTAAATGGATAAGTAGGTGTCTGATTGCGATGCCACCATTTTGAATAGACTTTGCAATGGAATTCGAGAGGTGCCTCAAATCGTTTTTTTTAAAGCAGGTGGCGTCAACAGTAGTAATATTGAGAATAAAACTTTGACAGATGTCATGAATTTTTTGTGTCATGGAATACAGCAGGCAAAACATGCAGTCTGATTGGCTGAACGATCCTCAGTCTAGTCTATTATTATTATTATTATTATTATTATTATTATTATATTATTATTATATTATTATTATTAGTAGACATCCTTATCCAGGGCAAATTACAGTTGTTACAAAAATATCACAGTACAAATTATCATATCACATTACAGAATATCACATTACAGATGACAGCAGTTATAAAAGTACAGTAAAATCAGTAGAAAGTAAGTTCTATTTTAAATAAGACCAAAATAAAGAATACAGTAAAAAAAAATACATTTAAGCTTGAGTTAAACTAAGAGCAGTTAAACTTATTGTAAAAATATTTGCTTATATGGTAAAGTCCATTAAGAACACATAGTAAATATAATAAATGGATAAGAACGATTTCAAGTAACATAATTACAAAAGCGTGAATACAGATACCTATAAAGAGTAAAATCAAGTACAAGTTACAGGAAGTAGTTATAATTAAGAGCAGTAGTAGAACACGGCAAGATATGGAGCAGTTCAGTGCAGGTACAAGCTGATGCAAGTACTGGTATAATTGGGTGCCATATAGTCCAGTATAGTGGAGTGTTGAAGTTTACAGATGTTGTCTGAACAGATGTGTCTTGAGGAGGCGCGGAAGGTGGTCAAGGACTGAGCAGTGCTGATATCCGTGGGCAGGTCCATGATATCCGTGGGTATATCCGTGGTGAGCAATATTAGAAATATTATATCACAATGTGACCAAATAAAGTAAGACCATACAGAGGTCTACTAGTTTCTGGAAACCTTACAATACAGATCAAGTAAAAATACTAGTTATTAAGATCTATTGCATAGGAATTCTGGAACTTACTAATTAACCATTATTGTCTGAGGCTAGATAATTAGAGACACTAGAAAATTAACTGGGAGTCTGCAACAAATATTTTTGTGTATGGAGGACATTTTTAAACGTGTTTTTTTAAGGTTTAAGTTTAAAGATTCTGAAGTAGGATAATAAAGCGGGATGATCTGTGTGGTTTATAAAAATAATAAAATGTACACAATAAATCCTGCATGTTCTAAATTGTACTGTATTTAAAATAGATTTCTAGCAGGCATGTGCTGTGTGTTATTAGGTTTGGTTACAGGCAACGTGGAAGAAAGCTGTAAGCATTTTATCCGTTTGTCAGCCAAAAACTGAATACATCCTTGTTAATTTGGAGATAGCTGAGATTGTATGTCTGTACTCTTTATCAGACCTCACTGACGGGCACTGAAGGTTTTAGATCGATGGGTCTGTAGAATCAGACCTACAGTTTTTGTTTTGTTTCAAAGATTTGCGTGCAGTTTGTATGTGACTATGTTCTGTACTGTTTTCATTGGATTTTCCTTTTGTTTTGGAATTAAACTGTTTTTAATGAAAATTGCATCAAAGAAGACTGGAATTATTATTTCTGAGAAATATACAAAGCGTTCTGCATTCTGAAAAGATGACCCCTGCAGTCGGATCAATCGAATGTATGCGTGATGGCTTTGACAGTGTCTTGTACCTACTGGTTAAACCCATTTGATCTCTACTGGCTGCAATTCACAAATGATTGGAATATGTCTGGATTACCTTGGACAGATATAAATTGCATCCAATTTAGCTAATAACTTCTGAGCGTCAAAAGAATTAGAAATCTGCTTGACATCTGAACTTTATTAATGAAATGTAATCCAATATCCATTTCCCTCTTGTATATATGACTTTCACGTCTTTCCTTTTAAATACAACCTTGACATATTTGTTGCTCCAATACTGAAATATTGGTAGCACTTTAGATGAGGGCATACATAACCATGTAATAACTGGGTTTACTAACATGTTTTCTACAGTAACAACTGCTAGAATGTCTGTAAGCATATGGAAAGGCCAGTAACACTTTTTACATGAAGTTCCTCTAATGACTTAGTTAAATACATGTGTGCTTACACATCATTACAATGTTATTATGCATAGTTACAATGTACTTAATGTGTAAATCTTTTGCATGATATACTGTATATAAAGGGTTGGGGGTTAGGGCTTGGTTTAGAGTTAGAATTAGAGTTTAGAGCAGGGTTAGGGATAGGGTTAGGACTAGGGTTATATCATGCACAAAAATACACATTAAGTACATTCTAACTATGGATGTCCAGTGCTCCTCCCCACCTTCACCCCCAAATCAAAAATATTTTTCTATCAAAAAGGTTTTTATAATCAGTCGTCCCTTGCTAAACCGGAGACAAAAAGACTGTAATAAATCTGCACAGTCGACCTATACAGTAGTAAAATCAAACCAATAATAGAAATAATAATTTATAAATGTACATAGAAAAATTTGACAGTGCACTTATTGCATTTGTATTTGTAGTCTTTTCCTTCCGTTTTTGACATCCAGATTTGTGCTTCTTTTTATTTGGAGGTTGGCAGATTTCATTTTTGATGGTTTAAAATCGTATAATTATAATATATTAGACGTTACGATAATAATAGACATTATGATAATGAGGCTCGACAAAACGCTTGTCAAATGAAAGTCTTGATTGTTGGAAAATATGATGGAAACGTGCCAATTATAAAATGTCTTTAATTGGCACATTTGTATAATTAATATGTCGAGATCAGCCAATAGTTTTGGCGTTACAAAAGTACTAGGGAGGATGGAAGCCAATAGGGAGTGAGAAGAGGTGGAGACTAAGGTGGGACTACATGATATAAACCCTGCGCTATCTTTTGTTTCACTCTGCCCACATACATTTTTTAATATCACCAAGCAAAGTGATAAAAAGCATCTTGCGACATATCAAACAAGCAGCAATACAAACCGAGAACACTGCGGTCAGCTGACTCCTCCTAATAGTAGACTAAAAGGACAGAAAACTTTTGGGTGATTCAAAATGACATTTCTGACCCGCACCTGAACAGCAAGCCCTGAAACTGACCCGATGCTGGACTCTACTGTATAGCACTATTCAATCAAACTTCCAGACACAGAAGAACACATCCCAAAACACTGAAAAATCAAACAAACGTCACATGCATTAACACTGCTTTCACAGACTGATTAACACTCATCTTACATGACATAAGTTCTAGTGCTAAGCAGAGTCTGTGAATTGTACATATCAGTGTTGTCAGTGTCTATAAAAAAAAAAAAAAACCTTTAAAACTATCAAATCAGAACCAAAATGTTAAGATACTACATTGAGGAGATTTAACATATAATCTAATCAATATATACTATATAAGCCGTTATTCATTACTACTCGAATGGTAATTACCGGGATTAAGTTTACTTTATGTTTCTTGATAGAAAAATGGAATACTGTTTAGTAATTGAAAAATAAATTCATAAATATTAATAATTAGATACGTCTCCGGCTTTGTTGAAATTAATTATTGAGGGAATGGGAGAACCTGAAATACAGATACATTATTGCAGCTATTTATGCAATTACATAATCAACATTTATTCATATTTCTAAACTGCAGAAGCAATTATTTAGTGCAGTAGCCTGAAACGTATGAAGGCTGAGTTATACAGTATTAATCGGAATACATGCATTAACATTTTTAAAGAGTGATCAATAAACAAGTTCTCAAAAAAGAAATTGCTGAATATATTTACTGGAGACATCATTAAAGTGTTTTCAAATATAAAATAGCATGTATTGAAATTGCCTTATTATTGTGTGCATTCTCTGACAAAGAGACTTTACAAATGCACCGCGTTCATTCCTGTAGAGTTGTTCAGCACTGAATTGCAGCTGGGTGGTCAATGCTCAATGAGAAATTAACAATCTTAAATTGTAATGTCTTTGTTGACATTTTCAGTTGTTCTGTTGATCCAATAATGTATTGTTATCATTTTCTCAAACTTTTGAAATGAAAGTCAATGGGGCTTAAACTGATGAAACTCTGAGGCTGCACTATGAATGGAATTGAGTAGAAATGTCAGGAATAACTTCCAGTGACAGTGTACCAAAGAGCAAGTTTGTAGCACCTACATTTTTAGATATATAAGCATTTGAAAGGCCATTGTTACCTGCAAGCCTTCTTCCAACCTTACTATATGCTACAACTCAATCAATCAATCAATCAATCTTTATTTTTTATAGCGCTTTCATAGTGGACCACCATCCTGGCGCCTTACAAGATGCAGTAACAACAAGAAAATACATAATACATAATACTTTTACAGAGCATCACACACAAAGCTGGGAGAGTTCTAAAGAGTCAGACCATGAAGCTAAAACAAGCGTTCTCCAAGTGTGGTGCACTTTGCTTGGGCATAACAAGCAGGCCAAGTCAGGAGGACCTCAGCTTGCAGGCAGGGACATAGTGGGTCAGCAGGTTGAGGAGTTACTCGGGACCCTGAACTACCTGCATTCGGTTTATGGGAGACCACTGAATAAAGAAAGTTGCAGTGGTTGAGTTGAGAGGAGACAAAATGCATGACAAAGTATCTCCCGCATCCGGAAGGGAAAGGTGAAGATGGACTTTGGAGATGTTTCAAGATAGTAGAAGAAAAAAGATTTGACCATGGAGGAGATGTGGGCATCAAAGGAGAGGTTGCTGTCAAAGAAGTACACCAAGGCTTCGTACTGTGGAGGAAGGCAGCAGCAGACAGTTTCCGAGTTCAGGGCAGCTATATTTAGATTCTTAAGTTGAGTTTTAGATCCTACTAGAAGGTTGAGATTTGCTTGTGTTCAGCGGAAAAAAACTGGCAGACATCAGGCCTCAATGTCTTGAATGCAAGCCGAGCCCAGACCAGGGCAGAGGGGGTTTTCAGGTCGAGTTTTTTAAAGTAGAGCTGGGTGTCGTCAGCATAGGTGAAATGAGGCTGTGTTGGCAGATGAGGTGACCCAAAGGGAAGCATGTAGATATTGAAAGAGAAGGGCCCAAGAACAGATCCTTGGGGGCACCACTTAGATCCAGCATGAAAACAGACACATCCGGATAGATAAGAGGGACATCCAGGAGACAAAGTTTTCAGAGATTCCAGCATACTTCTGAAGGCAGTCAAAAATGCCATGATCTATGGTGTCAAAGTGACTGTTAGGTCAAGGAGGACAAGCACAGAGGTACACCAGCATCAGCATTGAGCAGGAGATCATTCACAATCTGGAGAAGAGCAGTTTCAGTACTGAGATGTGGCTGGAAACCAGACTGTAGAGATTCAAAAGATTGTTATCCATGAGATGTTTCATCAGCTCTGGCTACAGCCCTTTCAAGAGTTTTGAGAGAAAAGGGAGATTGGAGATGGGATGGAAATTAGATAAATCAGTCGGGTTTTTGAGTACCAGCGTAACTTAAGGGCAGCAGGAAACGAGCCAGAGTCCAGGGACAGGTTGTGTGCGGAATGGAGGGAGCAAGATCAGAAGCACAGAGACGGACACGGTTAGTCGGCCAGGGGTCCAGGGGGCATGTGGCAGTAGTTGATTTCAACAGTAAGCCTGAAACATCAGCAATGGAGAGGAGGAGAAGGAGGAGAGGGCAGGAGGGGCAACTGGAGGAACGTCAAGGTGGTCAAGTAGTAAACTGGGCTTGTGGTGGGAAAGCGTAGAATAGATGTTGTCGATTCTGTTCCGAAAGAAAGAGGAAAAATCATGACTGGTAAGAGAGGAGGATGAACGGGAGATGGATCTGTCGGTGGTCAATAGTCTTAAAGAGAACATTGGGTTTACCATGTCCCATAGTTATGATTTCAGAGAAGTATTTCACCCTGGCCATGGCAAGCGCACGCCTGTAGCTTGCAAGATGGTCGGTCCAGATCTCTCTGTGAACCATTAGTCCAGATGACCTCCACTTGCGCTCCAGTTTGCGGCAGGCAGACTTAAGCAATCGAAGTTCAAAGGTGTACCATGGGCAGTTTTGGTCTTTCTTGACAGTTCTGGTTGTAAGCGGGGCAACAGTGTAGATATGTGTAAGGGAGGCGTTGTCGAGGGTCACCGCATCATCAACTGAGGACGGAGTACCAGTTTAGTAAACAGGGGAGATTAATATTAGCAGGGATTAAGAAATGGTCAGAGAGAGAGATATCTGAGACGGAGAGATTGGAGATATCAAGGTCCCTGGTGAAGAGCAGATCCAGGGTGTGTCCTAGGGTGTAAGTGGGGACGTTGACAGATTCAGAGAGTCCAAGACAGTCCAGAAGCATGTTGAAGTCGGTCAATAGGGGGGAGGAAGGCAAGTCAACATGAATGTTGAAGTCACCTAGGAGTAGGAGTTTGTCAGTAGAAGTGCAGACGAGGGAGAAGAATTCTGAAAACTCAGTAATAAAAGCAGAGTTGCTCTTAGGTGAATGGTAGATAACAACAAGGGTGAGAGACATGGGAGAGGGGAGCTTGACCAGCATTTCTCATTCCAGTCCAATCGTGTGACAATATGACCTTTCCACTGCAGACCCACCCACTCTATACTTCAAATAGAGAGAGTAGGTGGGCCGGCAGACTTCTCTACACAAGTTCAAATACAGGTCAAATTTGTAACAAGTCAATATTGTTGCAGGTGAACCCTGAATGAGTCCAGACCAAAAAAAGTAAGGGAAGTGTAAAAAAGGTAATAAAATAACATGTGAAACTGCTTACTCTTTAACTTAAAATTAACAAGAAGCAGGTCCCTGAGCAGAGGCGCTTGAACAGTTTTTATAGTGGGGGTGCTGAAAGCCATTGAACAAAACTGTAACCCCTGTATATGATGAAAGCCATGCAAAGCCAGGGGTGCTGCCGCACCCCCAGCACCCCTAGTTCCAGCATCCCTGTCCCTGACTGGCTCACCAGTAACAGCACAGATGTGTGGTGTGCAGGCTGTGTATGTACTGACAGGACTAGTAAAGTGTCAACAGACTCTAATAGTGTTTTATGTAATTATGATGTCTTAGCAACACAAGAAATGTATTTTGTGATATTGCTTTTGGAAAGTATTAGCATGTTATTGTTTGGAAAGGAAGTTACTTCAGGTCTGATATAAAGAGCCATGTTCAGTTTTTTTGTTACTGTTGTTGTTGTTCCACGTTTTCAGCTAACTGTGTTAACTGTGCTGTGAGCCAAAATTCAGCCAGCATTAAGTTACAGTAGATGTTTGTTGATGGATGATTCGGAAATGTCTCTTACTCGTGTCATCTGTACAGTGATATTCAATTCCAAATTGTGCCATTCAAGTTTAACCCATACATGCTCAGTTATGTATGCCTGAAGTCTTTGTCAAGCTCCTAAAACCATGTGGGCAACCTTTTGGCATAGTGGATGGCCATTGTTGTCTTGAAAGTAGTCACCCCCATCAGGTTACAGGTGCTGTATTGGTGGACTGATCTGCAATGATGCTGAAGTTAACTACAGCTTTCACTCAGCCTTCTAGAGTCATCAAGGGACCCAGAGTATACCAAGAGAACCGGGTAGACAGGTCCCAACAAACTGTCCAGGCAGTGTATATTATAGCCACTATGGGATATGTTTTATTTCTTCCAAAGTAGAATTTGCACCATTTATCATGAAAGAAAGATTTTTTTTTATTATTTTACTAAATTAGTAATAAGCAACAGTGTGCCAAAGTGGGTTTAAAATATTAATCTACTTACACTTAAAACTAAAGATATGTTGTTACATTTGAAACCACTTTTTTACATTCGGTCTAGCGTCCTGCTATGAGCTGTCATTAAAGACTGAATACAAGCTAGGTCTTCATTAATCTCTGCCGACCCAGCACTCGCAGAAGGAGGGCTTTTCTTACAGTCTGTCATTAGCTGAGGTTGAAAATAATACCTGTCAGGTTTCTTACAATGCCAAGAGATGGTTATTAATTTTAGCAGGGAGGGTGTCAAGAGCAGCTAAACTGGCTTTGAGTTAGTGTAGTTCCTGCTGAGGCTGTCATATCCTGAATGTCACTGGTGTTGCAGGTGTTTTCCTGCTAAGTAACCAGGGCAGCTACATGGGGTCTGGGAATGACAGCAGATCCTGTATCTAAAAGCAGATTGTCATGGGGGAGTAGTTTTAAAATGACAAAATATCCCATGAAACAAAAAAAAATGTAACCAGTGTTGTTGAATACCAGACTGCTATTTATTACTGTTTACTTGCAATCCTTCATGGTGCAGTGTTCTGTATTTTGTTGCAATAGATGTACAGTGTGCACTGTCAATCCCATCAGCACTTTGCAGCAATGCCAAAATAACGGTCAATTCACTTTTCTGATTAAAGCCCTGATTAAATACAGGCATTTGACCATCCACGAAAAGCCTTAAAATCTAAATTAACACAGGCAGAAAAAATAGCAGGAGCTACACATCTACTAAGGTAAAGTAGTAGATAAAACGTTCTTCATTAATGGTGAGGCAATACCAACAGTGTCTGAGAAGCCAGTGAAGAGTCTTGGGAGATGGTGCAGCGAGGGATCTAAGGACACAGTTCGTGTGGAGAAGTTAGACAACAAGCAGTGGAAGGGGTTGAAGAGCATAGACAGCGCTTTACCAGGCAAACTAAAACTCTGGTGCTTTCAGTTTGGTCTACTGCCGAGGTTGCTGTGGCCATTGACTGTGTACAAGGTTTCTTTGACAACAGTAGAGAAGCTGGAAGCTTTAATTAGTTCATACATCAGGAAATGGTTGGGAGTTCCACGCTGCCTCAGCAGAGTGGGACTTTATGGTAAAGGAATACTGCAGCTACCAGTCTCCTCTCTAACCGAGGAGTTTAAGTGCACCAAGGTCCGACTGGAAATGACATTAGTAGAGTCATGCGACAAATGCGTAAGGGAGGCAGCACCTGTGTTGAAAACTGGAAGAAAGTGGGCAGCAAAGAAAGCTGTGGAGGATGCAAAGGCTGCCCATCGAATTGGTGATATCATGGGGCAAGTTCAGCATGGAAGAGGGGGTCTTGGTCTCAGTTCAGCTCCTCCTACATGGCACAAGGCAGCCCCAGCTCAACAGAGGAAGCTGGTAGTCAACGAGGTGCAAAAGCAGGAGAGGATGAGGTGTATAAGTAGGGAGAATGGATGAGATGGGAAAGTGTGAAACAATGCAAGATTGGCTGGCAAGACCTATGGTCAGTGCAACAGAGCAGGATCAGTTTCCTCATCAGGTCAACATATGATGTTCTCCCATCACCACAGAACCTAAACCTCTGGGTAGGAAAGGATCCCTCATGTCCTTTGTGTTCATCACCTGCAACATTAAGGCACATTTTGACAGGATGTAGGTGGCTCTTAGCCAAGGGCGGTTTACTTGGCGCCATGACCAGGTGCTGCAATGTTTGGCCTTAGCATTGGAAGACAAGCATAACATGACCAATAAGTTGCCACCTGTTCCATCAAAACATTACACACAAAAGACAACATTCCTCTGCCCAGAGAGCAACCACCAAGAAAAGGTGTTAAAACCAATCCTTGCCCAGGACAACTGGAAGCTGCTAGAGACTGCAAAATGCTGGCAGATGTTGGTCAACGGCTTATTTTTCCACCTGATATTGCCACCACTAACCTTCAACCAGATATTGTCTTGTGGTCTGGATCAGCACGCCTTGTTCACCTGGTAGAGTTAACAGTGCCATGGGAGGATGCTGTAGATGAGGCGTATGAAAGGAAGAAACTGCGGTATGCTCAACTAGCCACTGAAGCGGAACAGTGAGGATGGAGAGTCCGGGTTTACCCAGTGGAGGTGGGTTGTCGAGGATTTGTGGGAGACTTTACAACCCAGTTTCTCAGAGACGACGGATTCAGCAGCCACAAAGTGAAGAACTTATCTGAAGCAGCAGAGAGGAGCAGCAACTGGCTGTGGTTGAGACGGAAAGATTCTGGCTGGGGATCTCAAGCACAATAGAAAGGAAAGCTGATGTACGGGTAAGTAAGCTGGGCTGAGTTGAGTGGGGGACGGAGGGGTGATGCTGGGATGCCAGAATCACTGTCGAGCCCCTCTTGAGGTGTCGTGGGCTGGTCGACGAAACACAGAGGATGGAAGGTGCCCACTTTGACCCCAGATGTACCCTACTTAGCTCAATCCAGACGGTTGTCATGCTGATGCTGGGGAGACCGCACTTTGGTTGATCCCAGCCAACATCGCAGCCGTTGTGTGCTGATGCGCTAGGGAGGCAATAAGCTGATCCCTGGAGCCAGCATTACACTTCAGCCATCAACACCAGACAGAAGGATATCTACATCAACATATGGAAGGAAGTGCAAATGGATGGAGACACATATGGATCACATTAGTTTACTGTAAAGCTACATCTTAGTTGGTGCTTATCTTGGCGAGAGCCAAGTTCAAATAAGCATGAAGTTTTAACATCTACTCTCGTGTAATCGAAATCTTAAATCTACATCAGTACAACGTCTATGTAATACAGTACTTGTAAGGTCCTCAAGTATTTGGTTTCCCTAATTGTGGGTTTCTTGATGAGAGGAGGTTAAATGCTCTAAAACCACAAATGCAGATGAGCTTGTTTGCATATTGGTTAAGATGCTTGCTTGCAGTATGCAGGGTCACCAGTTCACGCCCAGCCTCCGCCCTGTTACATGTACTTGGAGGCAACAGCCTCCCATGCTAGAATAACATTCTCCTGGATTGTATCCACTCGGCAGACTGTTATCTCCTCATACACTCAATGCTCCCTGGAGTTATCACCTAAATACATGCAAGGTGTGCTATGGAATAATCTCACTGTAAAGTTTGTTAAAATGTGTTAATGACTGTAGGCTTGGAGCATGAAGTTTCAATGTTTTGCTAATTTGCTAAGCTATAGTGGGAGCCTTAGGATCACCAGGATTGCCTAAAAAATAAGCTCAACGAGCAAAACTCCCTTTGAACATACAATTTTCTTTCCCCCTTCATTATTAATAGCATGGAATATGTACTGATATTTACTATTTAATTTGAACCTACTTATCCTCACAGACTTTCTTGTGAGTGGAAAAGAGGCCCTGTGTAAGACAGGCTTGGCAAATAGAGTCAGCACTGGTTCCTAATTATTAGAACAGTGTCATTATCCAGCAAGTGGAACAAGCAAAACTGGACACATATTAGTTGAAACTTTTATTGCAAGGTGTGACAGGGAGGGCCTGTTGTTGCTGGTTCTTGCACGGATGTGTGCAGCTGAGACATGTTGCTAGGCAACCAATTGAGCAGTGTCGCTCCCCCGGCGCTGAGCTGATCGGGCGGTCCGGATTGGCTGGGGGGCGTGCCCAGGGAGGCTGCACGCAGCTCAAAAGGCGTCTGCACCACAGCTCTAGGCGACCGCACCGCCATGCTACACAAAGGGGCGCTTTGTTGACATCCAGGAGGAGAGCGTCTGCTCTGCAGGATAACTACTACAGAACCCTTCAACAACGAGGTGACCAGAACTGAACACAATATTCTAGGTGTTCAGTTCTGGTCACCTTGGGAAAAAGGACTTGCTGCTCTAGAAACAGCAAGAAGAGCAAACCAGAGTATCCCGGGTTTAAAGGCATGTTGGGGTTTGCAGACAGGCTAAAAGAATTGAATCTTAATGAGGGCTTGAACAAAAGTTTTACTTTTTTAGCTTTGTTTTGTTCTCTTTATTCAAAATCCTAAAAGGTATATGGCAATGTCAACCCGGGGCACTTCTTTGACTTGAAAAAAAAAAAAGGACCAGGGGTCCACAAATGGAGATTCCCCGGTATAAAGGACTTTTGACCAGAAAATAGGATGAACCTTTTTACAGAGAATTGTGAAAGGTCTCTAACCAATGATCCCAAATGTTGGCAGATCTAAATACCACCACATTTAACTAATGAATCCCTCAGGAGATTCATTGGGATCAATAAATTACAACATGCAATAAAAATACAGTGCAATGATGGGCTGAAAAATTTGAAAACAGACTGGTTAAAAGTTGTTTTGTTCTTATGTTAATCAAAGTCTTCATAACTGTAGGGGCTCTTGGTACTGTTTATTAGTGTTGATAAACAATTTATTATAGGCTATAGGAAAGCCAAATTGTCGTGAGCAACAGCCCAGTAGGTTAGTTTATGGATGTTGATCCCAAACAGTATTTAGTATTCCATATACACTTCAGGACTTGGTTTATTCAGGCATTCCCCTTAATGATGCAAATTATGCTTTGGTTTATAATTTTATTTGATTTGTTCTCTTTATGGAAATCCGAAACAAACAAAACTTTTTCAGCCTATTTTCCATAATTTTGCGTTTTTTCATTTTCCTTTTCTTTTTCCACAGTGGAGGGAGCAGGATTTACCTCTGGGGATATTGCTCTGTCTGACTGCTTTTACATTCCAAGACCCACAACACGTTATAATTTACCGGTGCTTCTTTTTTTTATCTTGCCTTCACTCTGCAATGAACCTATGGGGTTCCTGGGGACAGAACTGCCACCTCATGCCTTGCATGATATTCTCAACAGGGGATAAAAAATACACCACACTTTATACTCACCTATTAAATCCCTGGTGTTCGATTGGGGGTTAATGCTATCTGGAATAGAACATATCTTGACAAATGAAGAAATTTGCTGGAATACTGTTTGAATAATTTAAACTGTGCTTCCAAAATCAAATCATCAGCTGATCCATTTTAATTGTTTCAGAGACTATATTTAACCCCTCAGAACGATTCCAAATGAAACTCACCCCTACCCCGGTATGTGAGTTTTGTCCCGAGGCCATGGACACCTTTTTCCATATGGTTTAGAGTGTCCGGATGGTTATATTCCATAAGCTGGTTTGTTCATCTTTATCCACTATTCCTTGCTCTTCTTTGGTCCTTTTGCTTTAACGATGACTCATCACTTGACCTATCTTTAGAGCAGAAACTTCAAACAAAACCTTACAGCCACTTTCCATGATAGCCCCCCCGCTGGCAGCCTCCTTTCTTTTCCCTTCCTGGAGGTCGAGAACTTACATTTTGAACATCATTTATATGGAACTTCCCATTGCTGGGGTCCATCCAAGAGGGAGGGGACTGTACAGGCCTGGAGAGTCTTTTTTATACCATTAAATCACTGATGAACTCTGCCTATGGGCTACCACTGTCTGATCTGGGTCTTCAGGGTCCTTTGGGGGTGGAATGGGAGGGGGTTACCACCTGGGTGGGGGGAAGGGACGGGGAGGGCTCCAGTTAGGGAGAAAAGGAAATTTTATTTTGTTCTGTACTGTTGTATTTTTTATTTCGAATAAAAATTTGACCACAAAAAAAAGAAAGAAACCATAATATTTTTAAGAGTAAGCAGTTTTTTTCCCCATTCCCCTTACTGTTTTCTGGTGTTTGCAATCATTCTGAATGCTTCTGGTTTCTGTTGATCAATATTGCATAAATGTCATTTTCTCAAAACCTTCCTTCATCTGACTTTGAGCTGTTTTTAGCTTGAATTGACCATGCTAAATGCCAGCACTGAAGAGTTAAAACTTCACATTGTCCCATGATTAGAAGTGTTTTCAGTCCCGGTGTAAATGTATATTAGTCTGCGAATATTTGTAACCCCAGGGAAACAGATATTTGTTCTCACCAGTGAACATTTGTTCCCCCCTAAATGCGTGTTTGTTATTTTTGTATTCTAGTATTGGTCTTAATTATTATAATACGCCTAGGATACATTGTTTTTTTGATACTTTTATATTACATGTTTTGTATTCGATTTAATCATTAATATATTTTCTTATCTATGTATATATTTTCTCATTTATGTAAAACACTCTATTATTAATGTGAAGTGTGCTATATAAATAAAGATGGCTTGATTGATGTGTCCTATTTTTATGTACATTCTGCATGTATAATGCTCGTAAATGTTAACAATGTTTGCAAGCTGTTCTCATGTATTATTGTTGGTGAGAGTGGACCTGTCAGAAGGGACTGGATGGTACGAGGTTAGGGTTAGGGTTAGGGAATGCAGTCTTAAAATTAAGGTTCTAGTTGAAAGTGGATATAGACTTATATTCAAAGAAAGATGACTTTGTTACACATATTTGGAAGGGGAACCATATGTTGGTTCCCCGGGGGAACGGATATTCGAACTTGAGGGAAACATATATTGTCTGACAGTGGCACTTAGGATTCTCCATACAAGCTTAAAACTAGGTAAAAGGCAGGTTTAGAGAGAAGGGATAATAATAATAACTCAGTATAGGAGCGACAGAACCCAGAGCCACACCATACCATAGTAAGGTAAGGTAAATGTAATTGAAATTAACATGTCATGGTATAGTACTTGCTCTTTAATAAAACTTCCACAGGTGTCTATACAGGATGTGTTTTCCTGGCACGTAACACTTAGATCTGAAGGCATTCATTCAGATTCTAATAAAAGTATTCTGATTCAGGTTAGGTCAAGTTGTACAAAAAAAGTTCTGACACTTCTTCAATGAGCAATATTCCTTCAAGACGAGCCCCTTTGAGAGAGTAGCTCAAGTGTTAACATACATGGTTCCTTCAGAAACGGTGCTCTGCATCAGATCAAGGCTCACTTTTTTCACAAGAGAGTAACACTGTTGTTCCTTTTTTAGTATTAAAAGAAATACAAAGGTTTTCAAATCCATTGAACTCTAATCAGCTCTGCAATGATCACTTCTTCCTTTTTATTTTGCACTTTGCAGATATTTCAAAGACAACGTGCTGGATGACATGTTGCTTCCTGGTTCAAACTCACTCCTATGGTCAGGTTGTGACCTACAGCCAGAGAACGTGAGCAGAGACAAAATTCATAATATCCTCTGCTCCACTCCACAGCTTGCGATTCCCGCTCCACTCCGCTGGTCCAGGCAAAATAGCCACGCTCCGCTCACATGGTATTAAAAAAATATATATTAAAAAATGTTTTGCCAATTGCAGATGAAAAGATGTAATGTATTCAGAAAGGAATACTATTTAATCTTCCTTATTATAATCACATAGCTTGACCCAAGTAAAAAGAAAAATGATCAGTATAGAAAAAAGCCTACATAAAATGATCAGAGAAGTTATCTAATTCAAATTAAAGATGCTTTCTCATTATTATCAATTAATTATTATTAATTGGTACAATTTACGAAAAAATGCGTAAATTGAAAATAAAGTAAAAGTTAGGAAATATCATCTTGCAATGAACAGGTTCCTACGATGTTGTGTGCAGTGTACTCACCTATTTCAAACTTTGCATATGATTCGTATCAAATTAGCTTTATACTGGGCTTGTTTGTACCTGAATATCTCAAAGGGAGCTCAAAGCGACCCACAAACATGTATGAGCGAGTCTCAACATGGGTAACGGACAACCCTATAGTGTATAAGCTATCCTTAAGAGTGCAGAAAATATAAACCGTGTTCACAGCGCTGCATTGGGGCATAACCGTGGAACTGTATACGAACAATATAGGCTATGTAATAACCGCAGACAGATGGACACACTGATGATGTTTCTCACATTTTTATATGGCACAAATGCAGCTCCACAATCAGGAGAATATTTATTTTTCCTTCCATAATGAATTAAAGTGCAACACCAATCACATTGAATATTAAAAAAAAAATGTTGTTTTTTTTTAAATGCAATTCTCATGTCTGCAAAGCATGAAAGTCCCTAATTTTGGTTTGAACCTGGAAAATGAATGGTTACCATGCACAGGCATGATGGAACATACTGTATAGTGACTGCATCTGTGTTTGTCACCTTTTTAAAAAAAACTTTTGTGCAAACTCCATGGCTGAACATGTATTTAAGAAAAATAAACCTGTGCTCAGTTCTTCTCAGTGCTGTGAAACAGTGTGCCCGAAATGTCCGCTCCACGCTCCGCATATACAACTGCCACGCTCTGCTCCACTCACATTCTCTGCCAACAGCAAAGAAGCAAAGGCACCAGGATGCAACAGTTTATCTGTAGTTTATTTGAAATATTTGCATGTCTTGGCTTCATCAAGTAGAACAGTTTGTATCACAAAAAAGGGGGTGGCAGTTCTAATATTATTATAGCTAATAAGATGTAAGAAACATTTTATATATTTTAAATATTTTAAAGAATTGGTTACCACTCCTAAACCATCACGCAGTATCTGAAACAATCAGTCAATCAATAATTCTTTTTTTTATATAGCGCCTTTCATAGTGGACCACCATCACAGAGCGCTTTACAAGATGCAGTAAAAAGCAATGCATATTACATTAAATACAGTGAAAAACAATGTATAATACTGTGAGGCGTGTGAGTACAAATGGAATGTCCAGACAGTAATTTATGTGTAGAAGAATAAACAGGTTTATTATGATTACTCTCTACACAAAAAAAAAAGTCATCAACAAAGAAAACAAAACGGCGTGAGGGAGGGGGTGCTGGAGTAAGAATTCAAAAGAAGAGAAGTGAAAACGTCCTTAGTTGTCTTCACGGAGTGTCCGGACATAAAACAAAAGGGGATAAAACAGAAAAGAAAATATTAGTACAGTTCTCCAGTATTCAAAAAACCACCGCCAAACTTTCGCCTCTCCTCTGCCTCGTTACCCGCCTATTTTCCCTTCGGACCAACCCCAAACACAGTAGTACGTTCCCTTTAGTATGCAACGCCCCGCCTCTGTAGTCAGTGGAACACCAATCCCCAACTGACAAGTGTCCTTATAACTCACTTGACTCCAATGGCTGGAATTTACATACTCGTTCTTCCGCCCCTCACCAAGGTGCCGCCCCTCATAAAGATGACTTTCGTCATGGTCACGAGACCTTGGTAAGGGAAGTCCCGAGTTGGTTTGCTGCCTTCTACTGTCGGGAGGCTAAATTACAGACCGAAACCCCTTTGACTCATCACAAATACATTAAATACAAGGCTAGGATGTGAAAATTCTAAAACATTGTGGATGCGTATGTCATATAGAATCATGAGAATAAGATACAGTGGAAAATCACAAGTAGCAAAGACACAACAGTATGCGTATGTCATATAGAATCATGAGAATAAGATACAGTGGAAAATCACAAGTAGCAAAGACACAACAGCTAATAACATATATCAGGCTAAAAGAGCAAGCAAGAACAAGTGGGTCTTGAGAGTTGATTTAAAGCAAGCGACGGTGGGAGCATCACCCACCAAAGCTGGGAGAGAGTTCCGGAGAGTCGGAGCCATGAAGGGGGAGGAGGCTATTTGACCCATCTATGCTTGTTGGGTTCCTAGTAGCGGATTGATCTCACCGGTAACTGTTGTCAAGTTGGGTCTTAAAGGACCTCAATGATTCAGCATCGATAACATGGCTAGGTAACCCATTCCATAACCTCATCAGAAGTGTCTCTTACCGTCTGTCCTTAGTAGGGTCTTGTGACAGAGTGAATGAATCCGAAATCAGCAATCTCCCTCTAGACCTGTGAGGGCACTGTACAACAGGAACTGTGTGCCTCATACTGAATGGTTGGGCAGTTCATTCCAGGGTCAGTCGGAAGCCGGCCGCTCACGGTGTCGTAGGAAATAAGTTGACCGCGCAAGCGCAGTAATGCAATAGTAGGAAAAAGTAAGGCGGGGCAACAGTTTGATTAAAAGGGAGGTTCACTGCATGGCTTTTTATTTTTATCTGACCGTTTTATTTGCAAGACTGTGTATGTTGGTGTGTGTTTGTGCCGCTGTGTTTTCGTATTAACTTTAAAAATGTGTGATCGACGACTCTTTATATGGTAAATTGTTTTAAACCCCTGTCTTTTTATGTTTCTATAACATCGTTGTCAATTAGATGTAGTTTATGTGTGATTGCAGAGATTTATTTATATATTAAATGATTTTACACGTCAAAATGTCAATCTTTAATCAAAAATACATTTTTCAGTAATATAATCTAATGACATGCCGCCTCCATAATATTAGTATGACAAGGTCGTATTTTTACATTTTAATATTAGTATAGCTGTAACTTTACTACAGTTTAGATGTGGCAGAACGTAGGCCTACCACTGCCAGTTAAAAAAAAGGATATACAGTACATTGTTTTGTCTGCATGTCTTAAGCATTAACATTTATTGTTACACATACAATTATGTTTATTTAAAAAAGGTTCTAGGTTTAGGGTTGTGGTTTTTAAATTAGGATAGGATGAAGAAAATTAACCACAAATAGCCAGACAAAAGTTTTTTTTTTAGAAAGGAATTGTGTCGTGCACTCAGGTTGGGAATTTAAAAAAAATCTCTCATGTTGTCAGTCAATAATTGGATAAGGGATAAGGGCGTCTGCTAAGAAATAAATAATAATAATGTTGTTTGCACACAATACATGAACATAAATGCCATATTCTTCGTAAATGTGACAATTGTATACCTTGCAGTATTATATAGTATTACTAAGGGATAAGATTTGTATTATGTTAAAAAAGGACCCTGTCAAATCCTCTGTAGATAGGACAAATACAGAAATGAAACATGTATGCCTAGGTAGATATGTTTGCTCATTATGTCTTACATGGTTGTTGCACTACAGGAATTTACCATTTCTCAAATCATGCTGATATACAGTAGCCTACATATACTGTATGATCTCTCTTTCTTACAATAGCTATCTTGGTTGGTATTGAACTACAGGTATTTACCACGGTTTAGCAAAGACGTTAACTCTTTAGTGTTTAACTAATTAATGTATTGTTTCTTCCCAAACTTGTAATTGAAATACATGATAAACAGTCTCCTGTTCGTTTTCTGTCCTAATTATACAAAGTACTGTATGTAAGAATAAATGAAACAACAAAGTGCATAATATAAAATAATAATACTGTATAAGTAACATTTTTCAAGTACATCATGTGTTTTATGTGCACCGTGGCCTAGTTAGTAATCGCAGCATGGAGATCAATTTTTTCCATGACTGAAACTCATACTTAACTTTTGGAAAATCGCTCACATACCTGTCCATACAGTAACACCTCCAGAAATGCAAAATAAAGTTAAATATGAAACACATTTTGCTAGTTAACGGTTGTTACACAAACAGAAATACACATTAATATAACAGGCTACTTACAAATTTAATTTTAAATTATGTATGTGTTGCTACTATATATTACAGCGATATTCACATTCCCTTATCTAGCGTCATACTGTCAAATATATCCGATCTACTTATTAATATAAATTATACTTACAAAATGAATTTTAAATTATTTATTTTTAAGACACTGAGGATTTAAAACAGAATTGTGGCGAAATGTACAAAAATGCTTACACATAAAAACCCCAGAAGAATGTGCCCGTGACCATAGGGATTTCGTTGTGGAAGACAGCAAAGGAAAGAAGGTACAACTTAAGTGTGCAAGTACTGTCGAGCTACTATACATATTTTGACACACACACACACACAAAAAACGCTCAAGCATTTTGGAAAGTAACCGAAAACATTAATTTCATACAGTATATCAAAAACGAAAACCCCGAAAAAAACGATTTACATAAAACTCGAAAATAGCTAAAAATAAGCACAGAAAAATACAATTAATAAAACCCGAAAAACAGCAGCCGTAATTATACTTACAAAATTCATTTAAAATTATTTACTGTTTGTTAATATATCCGATCAACTTATTTCCTAGGCTCGATCTACTTATTTCCTGGGCTCGATCCACTTATTTCCCAGCCTAAGCTCGTAGACATTAGAAAAAATGGAACCTCCCTTCTAACCCTTTGCGGTCCTATGTCGGACCAGGTCCGACATTACAATTTTCCCTTTCCAGTACGATGTCAAAAAGATGTAAAACACAGGTCTCTAGTTGTTTTTTCTCCAGAGAAAACCATTCAATGGCCAAGTGAGACCGATAGGAGCCGAGAGAAGCCGAAAAAAAGGGGTGGATCTGAGCAATACACATAGCCCTGGCACCACAGAGATAACACGGCCATAAACAAACAAGATAGCTGCTTCTGCATCCAGCGCTCAAAGAATACCACTGACATTTGCAGAGCTTCTTGAGATGTTATAGTAATAAAATAATGACTTGGATCGCATTATTGAGGAGTTTGGTGATAAAACGAGTGATCAGATGATTTATCGGTATACACGACAATGAAGAGGTATGTGAAAAATACAGCGAGCAAGGGGTGGGGCAGGGCTGGAGATGCAGTACTGAGTGTCCTGTTGATATGCAGTGCCTTTTAAACCTGTTTTACTGTGAAAAAAAATATTTTAAACAGTGTGTCTAAAATAAACAGAGCGTGTGAAAATAAACGCGCCTGAGACGCGCTGAATAAATGGTCCACAAAGGGTTAAATTCTAGAGCTTGATCAACTTATTTCCTGATCAGCTTATTTCCTAAGACACCAATACAAGGAGTCATTGCCCTAGTACGGAGCGAGAAGTTTCAGTAATCAGTAATCGGTTCCTTTTCCGTAATCGGTCCCTTTGTTGTGGTTAATGAGAGGAAACGAGGACTGTGACATCGAGAGTGAAGTGTTTTTGTTTGTTTTGTAACTCTGTATATTTGTCTTTGCCAGACGGCTAATACGAATCCGGGAGCTGCCATTTCAAGCCAGCGATAAGCCCGGACTGCACCGCACCTGTATACAAACAAGCACCACTGTTTAAATCACTGCACCTGCACCTACAGCACGCACTGCCAGGAGACGTGTCTGTGTCTGTGTTGTGTGTCTGTCTTTTGTATTATTATTTCGGGACTGCAACCCCTTGGTTTATATGCTGACAATACCCATAGTTGGGTAGCGCCAGCATTATTATTTCATATGGTCAAAGTGACCATTAAAAAGAATTTGAACAGTGAACTTTGTGTTTGTCGTTGTCTGGAGCACCTGCATCACCCCTACACCTACGCACTGCCACCCACACATTCACAGGTCTCCACTTCATTTCTAACTGGGTCCTCTGGTCCTGTTATCTGTGATGTGCAAATGGCTAGGGTTAACTTTGTCTTTTCAAGATCAAGTTGTCGTCCCCCAATTCTTCTTCACACTCACAGTAAATTAGTATTTTTCTCTAATAACGAACTTCTTTAAAATATATAATCTGAGTTTACCCCTCTTTGGAACTGCTACTGCCAGGTGTACTAGTTTTCCCTGGATAGCTCCAGGTTTGAGGTCAGTGTCCCTGGAATTCCGGAGGACACAGAAGAATCCCAGATTTCAATCTGTTGCAGCATGTGGTAGTGCACTGCACTAAGCATCCGCAGCTGCACCTACATCAGAGATGCCAAGTTCTGAAAGTGGAAAATAGTAGCACTTGCCGTAAAAATAGTAGTCTGCCGTAAAAAATAGTAGCACCTGACCAGTAAAAAGATTACTTGGTGAGCGCAGCGAGGCGGTATTTTTTTTTCATGATCAGGTGCTGCTAGGTGCTCACCTAAGGAAGAATCAATTCTGGACTGAAATATTCAACCTCCAAACTTTATCAAAAATAACATCTCAAGAAAGATTTAACAATTTGTATTTATTTTGAATTATTTGCATTTCACTTGATATTTGTATTCTGAACTACAAGTACTTTGGATTTCAATTTAATTAAATGTCTGTTGTATGGAAAAGTATTTGAAATGCAATTGAGTATACCAAATGCATTTCAAATACTCTTCCATACAACAGACAATCTATTGCATTGGTATACACAAACATTGGTACAATTTGCTTCATTACCAACTTTTAACATTTCCAACTTAAAAGTCTTTTATAAAAAAAAAAAAAAAAAGGTAAGGACCTCCTGATCTGTATGTTGGTATTTACTGTATTAATGTAGTTCTGGTATTAAATTCCACTTATTTTTTTATTGGTAGCTTGTTTGCATTTTTTAAGCAGATCACAGCCAAACACCATCTTGTAGCACACACTGTCACGTGCAAGGATGTGGAGCTTCTGGACAAGCAGCGCCTCCAGGGTCCTATCAGATAAATTTGGCCGAAACGCTGTACGATTCTTGCGAACGATACTAAACACCCTCTCACTATCTACATTACTGTGAGGATTGGTTAGGATCACCAGCATGACCTTCACCAGCACACTGAAACTGGATTTCTGTGTTGTACAATTTTTCAATTGCCCAATCATATTCCATGCTACATCAGCCCTGTCTGCTGACAAAATGTCCTCTGAAGAACTGAAAATTTGGTATCTTACAAACTGGGACTCCAGTTCATCCATTTCATCTTCTTTGACCAGCCCAAATCTGTCCACAAAATAACGGGCACAGTCAAATGACACCTTCTCCCGCTGACTGATATCTGCCACTTGGGCATTCCTAAGCAGTTCATCCTGAAGAGGAAATTTCTTCTGCATGTATGTGCATGCCTCTGAAAAGTATGCCTTTACAGAAGAGTAGAAGAGCTTCACATCTTCATGTTGCAGTGATTTATCAGCAATGCAGGCGTGCAGATATTGTCTGGTCTTTGTTCCAATCACCAGGTCATTCTCAGATTTCTGGTTGTTGAGACTTCTAAAACCTACTGTGTACACACTAGAGGCTGCTACCAATACAGCTGGCTTAACAAACTTGCAGAGAAGATCTGTATAAATGGCTTGTAATTCCCTGCCAAGGACATGGATATTAGGCTTATCACTTTGCAACAGGAGATTGAGTTTATCAAATGCTGGAATACTTGCTTGCAGAAATAAGCAATACAACTTTGTGGATGCCCTCTCAAAGCAAGACTTGATTCTATCCTGTTTAGTTGATAATGGCATGCTCTCTCTTGGTTTGGTTTTTCCAGATGTGGAGAGGGATTTCTTCTGTGAATCTGAACTAGGCCTCTTCAACTTCTGACAGTGTCCTTCTTCTTGGGCTTTGGCTGAAGACTCTTTACTACAAAACTTTTGCTTTGTAGGTATTGGTGTGAACCAACTTCCCACTTATAGAAGGCATCTGCTTGGGACCAGGCTTCTTATGAACCTGACTCTGTTTAAGCTGTGCTGTTACAGTAGGCTGTTGTGCACTGCTAGACTGTGCTCTTTCATATGGTCTGTCACTATGAGGCTGTGCTTTTTTATCTGGTCCGCCAGGGTGTGCCCCACTGGAGCCTAAAAATAGAAAATACAGTTGTAAACCTCAGTGAATACAGCTATAATATACTTTTGCTGAAGTGTAGATAGATTAATAAATAGATATTAAAATTAACAGATTCATTTCAGATCTTATACAAGTATATAAGCTGTTGAAAAGAGAGCAAGCTGGAGCAAAAACTTCCCACATGCCACATAAACAAGATCACCAGAGTTAAAATTAAGCTACTGCACCACTATTACAAGCAATAAGATGAATGAAAAGATTACACAGAATAAGTCCCTTACTAGTAGAGTAATTACTAAACAAATCATACTTATACAAATTCTACATAGAACACATTTAATACCACCATTGTTTGTTTGGTTATACCTATACATACCTACATAAAGGATATGTTTGTGTGTATTGTATACCTTTAGTGACATGAAGATGAAGGACTCTCTTTGCTTGTGAAGAACTTTAGTAGAGCAGGCCACTGTTCCAATAGCCTGTCAAGACATCTGCCAACACTCAACCACCTTCAAAGTAAAAAGAGAAGAAGTTTAATTTCTCAAACATTGTGGAAAAACATTATATATTACTATTACAATATTGTTAATTGAACATTTACAAAAAAAGGCAAATTCAATCAGGGATCAAATTACAGGTGTCATCTGTGAACCTGAATGGGAACTGTATTTCACACTTTCTTTGCTGATGCAGACAGTAGAAGGTTTTGTCCTTGATCAGGTACTTTTCTACAATTTAGCTAATAGTCCTTAAAATAAGCATATTTATTACATTTTTCATATTGTCAGAACTGACTGGAATGTTATACTTGGATAAATGAATAAATAACAATAACTAGATAGAAAATATATTTTTTTTAAAAAAGCAGGACACTGACAATCATTCAAATAATACATATTATTTAGTAATTTGGTTAAGGCTTACATTTCAAAAATACACAATGTACTAATAAATTATATAAGCAACACAACAAATTCAATACACACAGTCAACAACCATCAATGGTAAATTTTTTTTGAATCATTAATAATGGAAATAATGATTTAAAAAATGGATTAATTGCTATGGTAGTATTATCAAGAATGACTCATTCTAATTAATAAAAAGGGTAGCCTACCTTGTATTTACATGCTTGATGATTCCTCTGGTTTCGATGTCACAGAGCTGCTGTAACTGTTTTAGTTGTTTATTTCTCTTGCTGCTTTTGTCGAAATAATAATACAAGTCAATCAACAGATCTTCCACTGATAGTGGTAGTTTTGCAGCTGCATACTGGGCTGCAAGGTGTACCAAGTGGCAAGGACATCCCTGTACATATACATTTTCATTTTCATTTTCCTTGCGCACAAACGCTGCAACCCCTTTGTGAGCTCCAATCATAACAGAGGCATTATCACAACAGAAGCTCACACATCGTTGCCATGGATGTTAAATTTCTCCACATTTCTGTTGAGTAAATTAAATATGTTCTCTCCAGTACTCGAAACTTCTTGCATTGCTGGTAGCGATAGTAATTGCGTGACGATTTTTCCAAGAGACCCGTCATAATATCTCACTACAACTGGATACAGTTGACTGGTTGTTGTGTCACTGCTGCCGTCCGTGCTCAATAAAAAATAACCCAGCGATAATTCCAAGGCGAAAGACTTTGACGTGTCATTTAAAAGGGTTTCGATTATGGCAGTGTTTTTGGTGGCGGCCTGATCCGTACTTGTTGGCTCTTGATTGGCTTTATTGTTCGAGTCCGAAATGCAGCTTTGCAAAGTGGACCGATATGATCCGAAACAGCAATTGGAAGATTGTGCTCAACAATAAAGTTTGCAAAAAGTGTCTCTGCCTTTATCACTGCATTATCTTCGCCTGTACTCACTACAAATTCACGGATAGATTTATGATTTCCAATAGATTTTGCAAATTGTTGAAGTTTTTTTGTACCTACATGAACGATGCAATCCCCAGTGGCGTCCACCCGTGTTTCACTGAGAAGTCAGTCCGGCAATATTCACAGTAGGCATGCGAGTCAGCGATTTGACTTGTTTTAATAAAAGGCCATTCTGTAGTGTATTCCTGTCTATATTTCTGGCAGGATAGTCGACTTCTTTTAGACGGAGGAGAGTAGGACATTTTTTTATATCTGGCTGGTGATGAAACCTGAACGATTGTATAAGGGCAACATTTGCGCCACCGGCAGTTCCTCTAGGACCCTCTACACGGTTGCTAAGCAAACCGGCTCACCGCCACTAGCTGGACGGCAACCCCAGGCGTTGGCACGTTAGGTAAAATGCCAGTGAAATATATTATTAAGAATAATATGTATATATAAATAGACAGGAAAACACACACATGGTAGCCTGTTGAAACAATGGTTTGTATGTATATTTATAGGCTATACATATATTTTTATATATATATATATATATATATATATATATATATATATATATATATATATATATATATATATATATTTTTTTTAAACAAAACGTAGTATCAAACCCTTCGTCGTAGCACCGTATTTTACCCTCCAAAATAGTAGCTGCTACGGCAAAATCGTAGCACTTCGCATCTCTGCTACATCCCTGTAGAGAACTACAGACACAACACCAGCAAGCTGAACACAAGATACATTGTGATTTTAATGACTGCTGCTCTTTAACTGTTTAATGAATCCAGAAGTGATTTTACCCTAGAGAGGATTTATAGATCCACATAGAAGCAGTATTACCCTGTCAGAAACTGTTTAGATGATTGAAATACGTAGACCGCAATGTATCTTGATTGTCTTTATTACGGTACATTAGACACACACTCAGTTAGCTGAAAATAGTAAAGTGAGTCACAATAATAAAACCTATAGATCCTAAATATAATTATACAGCGCTTAGCGGTAGTTGTATAGGGATTCCGAGTCTGTATATCCTGTGATATACCAAGTGAGTGTAGAATGGGTATATCCTGCGATAAACCAGTGTCAACAAAATTGACTTGTAGAAAACACGTCATTGTATTAACATTGTGACTGGTTGTCTTCAGCTCAGAAAAACCGTACCCTCCGCTAGTATAAACATCCCTGTACAATGTCTATCCAGTCGGGAGCTGGTTTATTTCCTCGTACACTTGATCTGTCCCAAGTTATACTGTAACTTAAATATAGGTAGATTACCAGTGATGATACTAGGATTGTCAGTAAGGAGGAGGTAATTGGATACCAAGTTGTCTGTCAAGGGAAAGTTCAAGCATGACTAGAAGGAGTAAGGGATTAATTAACAATTTAGAAAAAATAAGGGGGTTCTATAAAAAATACATGCTACTAAATTACAACCCTTTTCAGTGTGAATAAGTGGCGGTATGTAGAAACGTTTTTGGACATGCATATAGCCCACCATGTAGAATTAATCAGACTGAAGTTCATAAACAGCCATGCTAATGAATGCAGACGAAGAGCCTCCAACCAAACCAGGTGAATGTAACAGATGTGTTCATGTATTAGCTTTGTTTGTCTATTAACAAGCTGTATGACCTATCACTGGAGACTTAGTGCTTATTATAGCTATATTTATTTCATGTTATGCCATGTTGACAAGAGCCACAGTTTTTCTCTTTTTTCCTCTACGCTATGGTTCTCTGTCATTATGGCAGAGTGAAGGTAAAGGCTGGAGGCTACCCTGCACTGTATAGGGGAGGTTATTAATCACTGTATGTACAAAACAAGCGGTGCTGCTGAGTTTGCATTACCCTGCTGAGGCTGTCACCTTCCCAGCGTCACAGGTTCAGTGATTGGGAGGCCCACCAAAAAATGTCACACAAGCAGCTCTTTCATTCTTACAGTTGAGGGTTCTGCTTCTGTAAATAACCAGTATCCATATACCAAGAGCTGGACAAGGGATCCTGTGCCAATTCAAAGCAGTTGTAGCTAACAAAATAATTATATGACGCATACCTGTTTTGCATTTTTATGAGCTACATTAAATGTGTAATTTTAAAACGAAATACATGTTATAGCATTTTTTTATTATTATTTTAAAACATGACATCTAGGTTAGAGAAAGGTCTTTATCTTTCGTTATATACTTTATTATCAGGACATCTGTTACATTTGTACTTCCTGGTCACCTCAGCAGTGTCTTCTGGGTCAAAGCATGTTACTGGCTGAAAGCATGTCAGTAATTAGGGGAAGCAGCTTATTGGTTTATGACAGGAAAGAAGTAAATGAAGAGGTGGGGACAATTTCACCCTGCAGGTGACCAGGCAAGTGCAACACTAACTGAAAGCATGACTTGCAAACAGAGATTTTCTTTTAAAACACATGTACAGTCAGTGCCGCCTAATCGGGATACTGATAAATCAGAATTTCTGCTTAAATGGGATACTGATAAATCGGGATTTCTGCTTAAATGGGATACAACTCTGGGAGACAGTTCTTCCCAATGCTATTGATGTCATTTAATTGCAACGTCACTTCGTTTAATTGCTATACAATATTTTCAAATGATGAATGGAGATCGCTTTTCAGAGCAAGACAGGTTCTCGTAGCACAGTGCAGCGAGTACGTGATTACGCTGAGACTTGTGTAAATTGCGTAAACCACGTTGAACTCTTGAAGGAGCTGGAGTCTCCCGGTTTCTCAAGCTGCTGTTGCAATGAAAGTTGGCGCGTCAACATCGCAGGTGCCTTGCCTTGTGATAACAAGTGATTTGATTATTTTTCATTTCATGTAGAAATAAAAAAACCATTCATTTTAAATTATGTATTTAACATGTAATTATAATGTTATGGGATTTAATTATTTTTATTTTCATTTAGAAACAAAAAAAGTGTGACTAAGGTCATCTCAAATGACAGTTTAATTGGGAAAGCCACTTATTCAGGATATATTTCACTTCTCACGAGGCGTCCCGATAAAGCGGCACCCACTATATTATTTAGACCCAAGTCTAGATAATGTAATGTTTTGTATTGCATATAAATATTTAGGTATCTGATAGGATATTTTGATCGGTGAAAGTATGGAAGAAAAAAACATGTTAAAAAATCTGTTAAAATTGAAAATAAAAGGTCTTTAAACATATTGTACTGTATATGGAGTGGCCTGAAGTAGCTTCACAATAATGGAACAGTGCAGAATAGCAAATAAAGGTGCTAAAAATGGCTGTTAAATGTGTGTAGACAAAGGAACACTGTATACCCCTGGTGTTGTAAAGCATTGAGTAAGTGCTGTAGATGTTGCTTTTACTGTCTTGGGATACATTGTCTAAATACCTCTGGACAGTATGCAGTGCCCTATTTGATTAGATTGCACTGGACCAGTCCCTTCTTTGGATAGCATCAACCATTATTAAGGGCACTCCCGGGAAACCCACGGGTAGGTGGTTGGTGCAAACTAAGGTGATTACCCAGTAAAGGTAAAATACAATCTACCTGGGGCTTACATCAAGCAGTTTAGGTTGATCAAATCAACCCCGAAATCTGAAGGCAGCCACGCACTGCACACAAAGCGATTTCAAGGAGGACGCACAACACCTTGCTACAAAATGATCGTGAACACAAGAGGCAGCACTGATGAAATGGGATATGTAACAACGTATTTCATGTGCAGTATATACTGTGTAGAATACAACAATTCATTTGTGGAACATGGTTTATTTCTATATAGTTTAAATTTCAAAGTAAATTAACAACTAGATATACTGTAAAAAGAAAAAAACAAGCTAAAATCAAATGGATTTATATATTTCCTTTTCATACACAATAATCATCACTGGTACAAATATTTACCACTCCCCTCCGCAACTATTAATTAACATACCAGACCTTGCATATGACTGTCTGCATCAACGACATTTCAAAAATATCACATAGGGCCTAGTTTCTTATAGTACACAGCCTGCTGCATTATCTAGAACAAGCAGAGGTGCTCAAACACTTGTAAAATACTGTGTGCTTTGGTGAATCAGACAGAAGGTCCACAAAGGGTTTAACTGAGTCACCACACAGCTCAGCACATGCTGCTTTAATTGATGCACAGATACCTGATCTTTGGTAATTGCTTACTTACCAGCTAAGCACAATTGTATACACTGTCTACAGCGACCACTCTCCTGAATCACTGCTGTCTGAAAGTGCATTATGCTGGGTATTATTTCTAGACAATGGAGAAACTCCAGTACTGCCTCTTTGTCAATGAAACCTATTATTTTACTGACAGCTTATCCACACCAGAGACTAGGCAAATGGCAAAGTGATTACTAAAAGAGACTTGCGATTCTGTTGTGTAAGGCCTGTGCCACTTAGTCGGTTTGGGCAAAGACATGCTGATAAGAATCTCAGCAGGATTCTTCCATTTGCAATCCATACTGCAATTACTGTCATCTAATGTGTACTCTCTTATACCACTGAACATACAGTACAGTGCTATAAAACAAATAGAGGCTAACGTAAAAGCAAGTTAGTTTGATGCTTTTTTGCTAAACAACTTTATTATATCAGTAATTATATAACAGTATCACATGAGAAAAACAAATCTCAAGCAAATTCCAGTTTAGTCAAAACATGCGTTTCATTCTGTACAGAAATAAAAAGCCAACTATCAAATCTACACTGCGTTTGCCAATATCAATGAATAAAGATAAGGGGGTGGAAAGCTGTAAAGTGGGAAATTGCCCTCTTGAAAAGCTGAAGAATAAATTTCAATGGATATTGTTTCAATGCTGGCAACATTGGTAGGAAATCATTTGAAGCCACACTTCAAATGACGCTACTCTTAGTAGCTTCTGCTCTCAACCACTCTCTCTGTCTGTCATATATATATATATATATATATATATATATATATATATATATATATATATATATGGGCTGTCACTCGATTAAAATATTTGATTGGTTAATTGATGGGCATTAGTTGATTAATTGGTGCACATTTTAAAATAAAGGTAACAGTCTTAAAGCCGGTCCTGCACAGTAATATTTTTTTAAATAAATAAATAAATAAATAAATAAATAAATACTAGACATTAATAGAATATAAGTAGAACACACACATTACATTGTGCACTTACATTAATGCGTTGGAGCATTTCGTCGTTTGTATCCAAAGAAACTGTCGGCATCCAATGCAAACTTTCTTTATATACTATATATAAATGTATACCGTACAGTACTTTTTTTTTAATCTGTCACAGCGGCACATTGTAATTCCGAAATCTTGTGCTATTTCATTCCTAGTAACTCCCGTTTCAGCATTGAAAAGATCTTTGTTTAAATATAAACCCATTGTTTAGAAAGACACTCAGTAGGCCTATTAGTGCACTGCAGATTTGCATTATTGTCAGGTAATTTACAAGTGCATTGTGGGTTTACAATAAAATAAACAAACAAAAAAACAGGTTGTTTTCATTTGCTCAAATAATTGTAAAAACTAAAACTGAAAAGTAGAACACAGAAGTTAAATTGCAAACAACTCTACTTGTATTTGCACAATGTGTTGGAGCGTTTCGCTGTTTACTTCCAAAGAATGTCGGCACCCGTTCGATGCAACCTTTTTTTTTATCGACTTTTCTATATCTGTCACAGCAGCACTCTTACCAATTCTGAAATCGTGGGCTATTTGATTCCTATTAACGCCCTTTCCAGCAGTGAAAAGGGAAAATCTCTCTTTTAAAAAAAATTGTAAACACACTTGCCTTTTGCATTGGCGCTGTCCACACGACTGACGTTGATGAAACCTTGATCAGGGCGGGTAAGAGGTCAGGGCAGATGTGACATTTTATAACGTGAAAATTTTTTTTAAAAAATCTGGTCGATTAAATTTTGAAAATATTAATCTTTTATCAATTCATTAGTTGATCAATCAGCCCGATTAATCTGTTAATCGGAGCAGCCCTAAGAGAGAGAGAGAGAGAGAGAGAGGCTGGCTGGCTGGCTGGCTGAGTCTCCTCATTTTGTGTTCACTTACTGCGTTATTTGGAAATACCTCATATAAGATTTGTCAACAAGCTTTTAAAAAATCGTCTCATGTTTTAACTTCTTCTCAGGTTTTACACTATTATAAATATGGAATCAGCTCCACACTGCCTAGAACTCTTTTAAAATGAGTTTACTGACACTCTCTCCTCCTGCAAACAACAGCACTATTAACAGAGCCACACTGCAACAACACAATTAACAGTCACACTGCAACAACACTATTAACAGTCACACTGCAACAACACTATTAACAGAGTCACACTGCAACAACACTATTAACAGTCACACTGCAACAACACTATTAACAGAGCCACACTGCAACAACACTATTAACAGTGCCACACTGCAACAACACTATTAACAGAGCCACACTGCAACAACACTATTAACAGAGCTGCAACAACACTATTAACAGAGCCACACTGCAACACCACTATTAACAGAGCCACACTGCAACAACACTATTAACAGAGTCACACTGCAACAACACTATTAACAGAGCCACACTGCGATTGATTTAACTTAATTTCCATTTGATAATATCCAAGTCCCAAAGCTAAGCTACGTACTCTCAATAGGATTAATCAATTGTGTCTCCTTATCTAACATTTCAAATTGTAATGAGGTCCTGTGCTGCTTTATCAAAAACAATTGTGATAATGGTGTTTTTAGTACAGAGGAAGTCTTTCTTTTCACAAAGTTGATGAGATTTATCCCATTGCTTTTACATGCACACCCCAGCTCGTGGGACACAGTGAAACGCAATCGTTCCAAAGTAATCTGCAGGGAGTGTTTATGGAGCTGCAGCTGATGAACCTCCTCATCTCAGGTGACATAGTGTTTTCCTCTGCAGTTACTGGCAGAGTGAAGTAAAGTGTAAGATGGGGAGGAGGATCAATAGCATCAGCAATGACCGGACTTGCTGAACCCGAACTTAGATCATCAGGTACCTACAAAAAGCTGTCTGTTTCTTGCAGCTCATCTTAAAATAAATCTAGACTTCAGTTACAAATTATGTTATAAGTAATTGATAGCTTTTGTCATCAATACAACTTGGACTCTTCACAACTCTGTAAGCCCCATCCATAAGTGAGATTATGGGGATGGGGTGGGGTACATTGTTGCTCTATTTTTCTTAAGGTTCTTTAGACTCTCTCTGTATTTCAAAAGCAAAGTAGCCCCATACAATCTGTGAGAAGCTGATGTTATTACCTGTCTCAGTGTGGACATCGTAGAAGCTAATGCCAGGTAAGGAGGCTGCACTACTCCACATGAATATACAGAGTTGAGAGGTCACATCATCACACAGTTTGAATGGAATAAGGAAGACAAGCTCAAAGCAGCAGCCGAGGCAGACCTAGACAAAAATGATAAGAACTCAATACAGGAGCAAGCGAACCCATCACCACTCAGAATGATTGAACCAAACACCATGAAATAGTAAGGGAATGTATAATAAAACACAACAACATGCAACATGCTTCTTACTTATTCAATTTTTTTGTGTTGCCCTTTAAACGATTAGAAGGAAATCAATTATGGCACAACAGTATGCAGTTAAGGAGTATGAATGAAACATTTCCCCAGAGAGGTAGTGGAAATCAAATGAATTCCCTAATTGTAGTTTGGACATTTCTCTGCTTTGTAAATCGTAATCTGTGAGTCAGCATAATCAGAACTAGTGTCTTAATTGGAGCAGCACATAATTATGCTGTGGTGCAAAAAGCTTTATTGACTAAATTGCCCAACCATATTGGAGCACTGAAGCTCTGGAGAATATTCCAGATTAAAGGTATAATGCCTTACAAACAGAAGGATCTTACCAGCATTAGCAAAACAATGCGTTGTTTTTATTCTGATTTCGTAGACCAGTGTTTTTTATTTTGCACTTCCATTAGCTACATATGTCTGTAATGTGCAGTTTTTAAAGAAAAACATGTTATAGGGTCATTCCACGTCAACTCAAACAGAAAAGGGGCATTTTGTTGCCCGACCATCTCAGATTTTGCTAGAAAAATTCACCTGGGGGTTTTCGGGCCCGCAGAGTTCAGAAATGCTAATCTTTTTTTTTTTAATTGCCCCTTCGAGCTGTGACTAGGCAAAGGTTAACCTAAAGTGAACAAGTGACCCTGACCAGAAAAATCACCCTGGGTTCTACTCAGACTCTACCATCGTGTATAGCACCTCATTTGACTCATAATGAATAGGGCTTTCGAGAAAAAAAATCCAGGAGCACCTAACTCACTTTTGGCAAGTTGCCAGACGAGGGGTAAGTTTATTCGAACTTCAGCCCAATTCTTTACCCTGTAAGAGAGAGATCAGGTATGGTTTGAGGCTATAATTCCATGCAGCACTCTCCACTGCAGGTCCCCCAGGTCCTTCAGCTGATGATAGAGATGCTTTTTAATGCACATTTCATACAGCTGCTTTTTCTCTGCCATATGGAAAGCAACCTCTGCCACTTTCTACAACAGCAGTACTTTGCCAGGTGACTCCTCCTCTGGCACCAGCACTGTGGGGAACAGGGGCTCCTGCTCTGAAACTGAGTGCTCTGATAAAAAACTAGTCAAGAACTGGAACATAGCTGGAATAAAAGAGGTCTGTAAATCACTCAGGATCTTTTCTACAAACCGCACTGATTTAATCTGAAGTGCTGTAGCTAACTCCCTGCTGGCTTTCCATTTAAATAGACTAAACTCAATCAGCTGGCCAAGCTTAGTAAAACCTGCTTCATAAAACACTGATGACATAAGTGCAGAATTAAAACTCTTCCATTTAAAAATAGGATTAAAAAACAGGGACTCTTCAAAAACCCATTGTGTGCACAGCGACTCCTCTGATCTATTGTTTTTTAAAGTCCTCCATGCATTAAGCAGGTATTTATAAAAACTATCCAGCCCGCTACCATTGAGCTGTTCAAGGGGTATTAAAAACAGGTGCTTGTCGAGCCCCAGCCCTCCCGCTGTGTGTAGGAGTGTGGCGGAGTGTCCCGCTCCTATGTATTTATTTATTATTTTTTATATTTTTGTTTGCGGCGCAGATAAAAGCGCCGCATATTTGTTATTTGTTTTGTATATTTAAAAACCCCGTGAGGATGCGTGGCTGATCAGCTACTGATTATTTAACTAGCTGACAGTCACGCATCCTTACCAAACGCGTGCAGACTGTGGCCGAGGGGTAATAAGATAATTAACAGCTAGTTAACCCCTCGGCCAGAATATAAGAACCTGCAGCGTGCTGCGGGGGTTGAGTGTACAGAGGAGAGTATGGGAGAACACGGGAGAGCGAGTGAAAAAACAATTGCTATATTTAAAATATACTTGTTGCTGTTTATTTGTTTGGCCAATGCGCTTTTTTTGTTTTGTTTTGTTGTTTGTTTAAATCTGTTGTTTTTGTTTAATTATTTAATAAATCCAGCTGACCACCGTTGAGTTCAGTTTCACCCGCCCATCCATTGTTTTGGTTCAGTTACTTCCTGGTCCGTGACGTCACCACACCTGACCACTGCAAGCCAACCTGCCACATATGGTGTCCTGCGTGGGACAAAACAACGCCTCCAACAGCCGGACCAGGCTGTGGGGCATATGGGCACACGGTGGCCATATGCCCCACGCAATACGAAGAGGTGGAGTGCGAGCACCCAGTGCCCAAAAGGGGGGAGCGCGAGCATCCAGCGCCCAGAAGGGGGGAGCGCGTGCATCCAGCGCCCAGAGGGGGAGCCCGTGCATCCAGCGCCCAGGGGGGGAGCCCGTGCATCCAGCGCCCAGAGGGGGAGCCCGTGCATCCAGCGCCCAGGCCTCCATCAGCAGAGGAAGAATACCTGCTGCCTCTGTCTCCGCCACCTCCACCGCTTCCACCAGCAGGAGCAGAGCAGCGGGAGTTGCCTCCACCACCTCCACCGCCAGGAGCAGAGGAGCTGCCTCTGCCTCCGCCAGCAGGGTGAATCCTGCTGGTTCCGCCTCAACCACCGTGGGAGGATTGCTTGCCCCTCCCACCTCCACCAGCTGCCTCTGCCTCCCGCCACCTCCCCACCTCCACCAGCAGAGGGTGAATGCCTGCTGGTTCTGCTGGTTCCCAGCTCCACCAGCAGAGGGTGAATGCCTGCCACCAACCGCTGTGGGAGGACTCCACCAGCAGAGGGTGAATGCCTGCTGGTTCTGCCTCCATCTCCCCTCCCACCTCCACCAGCAGAGGGTGAATACCTGCTGGTTCCATCTCCACCTCCACCAGCAGAGGGTGAATACCTGCTGGCTCCACCTCCACCATCATGGGAAGGACTGCTCCTGCCCTGCGTCGCACCGCCCAAGGATGCCTGCCTCGCACCGCCCAAGGATGCCTGCCTCGCACCGCCCAAGGATGCCTGCTTCGCACCGCCCAAGGATGCCTGCTGCTCCGCATCACCTGGGGCTGCCTGTTGCTCCGCATCGCCTGGGGCTGCCTGTTGCTCCACATCGTCTGGAGAGCCACCAGTTACAGGGTACGAGGATGAAGTGGAGCTCCTGCTGCTGCCTCCATGGCCAGGGGCTCCCCTCCCGAGTTCGCCTCCGGAGGGTCCGCTGCTGCTGCCGTCGCCTCCCGAGGGTCCTGTTTTGTCTGGGGTCGCTACCAGTCCTGCCATGCGGCAGGAAATACTGTGGCTGGAACCCCATGAAGGGGAGCTGCCGGCCACCGAAAAGGAGGGGGAGGTCAGGAGACCAGCTCCCCCAGCCGCTCTTTTGCGGCAGGAAATACTGTGGCTGGAGCCCCATGAAGGGCAGCTGCCAGCCATGAAGGGGGGGGAGGTCAGGAGACCAGCTCCTCCCGCAGCAATTTCGCTGCAGGAGAACGGGTGGCCGGAGCCCCACGGAGGGGAGCTGCCGGCCATGAAGAAGGGGGGGGCAGGTCTGGAGACCACCCCCAATATTTCCTTGGCCGGAGGAGCCGGCCTGTGCGTGGTCCACTGGGACGCTACAGCTGTTTGGGTGGGAGGAGGACATCCCACCGTGGACGCCACCTTTGGCCCGTTGCTGCCCCTGTTCCTGAGCCGGGACTTTGGGGACTAAAGGGGGAGGTGGCCGAAAAGGCCATGTGTGCTGCGCACAAGGGGGGACGTGTGGCGGAGTGTCCCGCCCCTATGTATTTATTTATTATTATTTATATTTTTGTTTGCGGCGCAGGTAAAAGCGCCGCGTATTTGTTATTTGTTTTGTATATTTAAAAACCCCATGAGGATGCGTGGCTGATCAGCTACTGATTATTTAACTAGCTGACAGTCATGCATCCTTACCAAACACGTGCAGACTGTGGCCGAGGGGTAATAAGATCATTAACAGCTAGTTAACCCCTCGGCCAGAATATAAGAACCTGCAGCTGTCCGTGCTGCGGGGGTTGAGTGTACAGAGGAGAGTACGGGAGAACACGGGAGAGCGAGCGAAAAAACAATTGCTATATTTAAAATATACTTGTTGCTGTTTATTTGTTTGGCCAATGCGCTTTTTTTGTTTTGTTTTGTTGTTTGTTTAAATCTGTTGTTTTTGTTTAATTATTTAATAAATCCAGCTGACCGCCGTTGCGTTCAGTTTCACCCGCCCATCCATTGTTTTGGTTCAGTTACTTCCTGGTCCGTGACGTCACCACACCTCACTACTGCAAGCCATCCTGCCACAAGGAGCAAGTGATCCAGGCCTCTCCAGCTCAACTCAGGGGCATAGAGCAGCTTCTAGGCAGCCTGCAGCCTGAACACTGCCACCCTGCTGAAGATATCAATCAGCCCCTGCCCCCCCTCCTCACGGGGGAGGTACAGGACAGCTGGACACAGCCAGTGATGCCCACTCCAGAAAAACTGGACCAGACACTTCTGAATTTCATTTAACAGATCCAGGGGAGGGTCCAGACACACCAGCCTGTACCAGAGCATAGATGCCACCAGATTGTTAATAACAAGTACCCTCCCCCTAATTGAGAGTCTTGAAAGGAGCCACTGCCAGCTCTGCAGCCTCCCTTTCACTTTATCCAGCAATCCCTCCCAGTTCTGTTGCATGAACGCTTCTTTTCCAAAAAATACTCAGAATATATTAACCCCAGTGTTTTCCCAGGTCAGCGCTGGGGGCAGTGATGGGGGAGTCACTCCCTCCCAGCTACCAGACAGGAAAGCTGCACTTTTTGCCCAGTTGACCCAAGCTGAGGTGGCCTTTTCATAGTTCTCTATGCAGGATTCCAGCACAGCGACGCCCCTATCATTAATAATGAAGACATTAACGTCATCAGCATATGGGGGCACAGCCAGCTCTGTTAGCTTCTCCCTCAGCTGGTGCAGGAAGGGCTCTATAGAGAGGGAGTAGAGCATCCCTGAGAGGGAGCAGCCCTGCCATATCCCCCTCTGCACAGGGAAAGGGACACTCAGATCATTATTTACTTTCACTAGGCTAAAAACATTCTTATACAGGAGTCTAATATTAGAAATAAAAACGGGGCCAAAACCAAATGCCTTCACTGTATGAAACAAATACTCATGGTCAACTCTGTCAAAAGCTTTTTCCTGGTCAATTGAAATTAAAACAATATCAATATTAAAAAGTTTGGACACATTAAAAAGATCTCTTATTAAAAACAATTTATCAAAAATGGATCGCTCTGGCACACAAAAGGATTGATCCTTATGCACCACTGATCCTATTTGTGTCTGTAGCCGATTTGCCAGCGCCTTAGAAAAGATTTTGTAATCTGAACACAACAATGAGACGGGGCGCCAGTTCTTAAGGTTGCATAGGTCTCCTTTCTTGGGTAGCAGCGTGATTCCTGCCCTGCGGCAGCTCAAAGGCAGCTCTCCATCCCGGCTGCACTCCTGACGAACCTTGTAAATGTCCTGTCCAGTACAGTCCCAGAAACGTTTATAAAATTCAGCTTGCAGCCCATCGATCCCGGGCGCGTTCTGGTTGGAGAGATGCATGAAGGCAGCAGTGAACTCCTGAAAGGTCAGCAGGGTGTCCAGCCCACACCACTCCTCCTCACTCAGACTGGGGAGCCCCTGATGCAGTCGCTCCATCTTTCCCAGGTCACAGTTCTCAGTCTTGTATAGATCACTGTAGAAATCTACTGCCACACGCCTGAGCTCCGCAGGGCTGGAGACCTCAATCCCGCAGGGCAGCCTCATACAGCTCATCTGCCTGTGCTCCACTTTCCAGGCTGAAGAAGAAGGCTGTGGGAGCGTCCATGTCTTTAAGCTCAGTGAAACGGGCTCTGAGCAGGGAGCCCTTCACCTTCTCCTCCAGCAGGCTGCCCAGGTACTGCCGTCTCTCCTGCAAGCCCCCTGTATGCCTCCTCACTGCGCTGGCCACCCAGCTGCCTCTCAAACTCCACAATATAACTCTCTAACTCACTGACAACTGCATCCACTGATCCGGTGACACTCTGGGTGTATTGCTGACATAATACTTTTAATTTGGATCTTTCCGATATCCCACCACTGTCTCAAACTAGCACTTATTTTTTCTTTTCTCCAATTCTCCCAAAATAAATTTAAAATAATTGGTGAACTGTTTGTCTAACAGTAGTTTTGTGTTAAAGTGCCAGTATGATTTTTAATGTGTTTTGGTGGGTAAAGATATAGTAGCAGATACAAAGTGATGACCGGAAATACAGTTGGGTGAGGTACTGCATCTAATGAATTTATTTATGTGATGCTTTGATGTGTAAAACCGATCCAAACGTGCCCCTGACAGCTGATTTTGATTGACATTTTCCTTACTGAGCTCATGTGTGCTTTTTTTCAGTCTGAATCTTTTTTTTTTTTTTTTTTTTTTTTTTATCAAATTCAGCTAAAGTTGCTTTCCTGAGTACAACATTTGAAAACACAGAGTATAGAAAACATTTATGGTCTGGGAAGAAGGATTTTACCTCTATTTGTCTCTTACACTTTGTTTTATCGAGGAAAGTGCTGATTTCTTTAATAGTATACAATTTGCCCTTACCGGTTTGGCTTGCCGAAATGTCAGAGAGCTGTGAGGTGTTGGAGAAATTTCCATCTTCCTCTTTGCCCTCCTTGTATAGCGACATCTCCTCCTCGTCCGCCGATTCCTCTGCCTCTGCTGGCTGCTCCGCCGCCGCTGACTCCCTGGGCTGAGAGGAGCCACCCGGGACAGGATCCCCATTAGAGCCGGCTTGAACTCCGGCACCGCCGACTCCCCCTGTACAGCTAGGTACCGCCATTGGGGCCAAAAGAGATTCACCTCCGCTGAACCTACCCAATACCTGAGCTTGAAATTTGGGATCAGTGGGCTGGGAATCACCTTCACCACCCTCCTCTGTCCGGCTGCTCTGTCCCACTGTAGCGCAAGGCTGAGACCCTCCGCTGCTGCCGTGAGAAACCATGGGTCCCCAAATCAACTCCCCCCTGCCCGCCGTGTCTTTACTTGCAAACACTACATAGTCCCTGCCTTCAATGTTAAAACGCCATGCAACATTTAAAACAAGATCAGGGTCATTCAGGAGCACAAAAACCTGTCTTCTGAAAGACATTACATGTTTAATTTCTGGTGCCTTGCAACCGAGTGGAATTTGTATAAAAGGCGACATTATTTTGCCGTATCTAGAGAGCTATCTCTCAACTATGGCGTTATCAATAAACGGGGGAATATTTGAAATAATAACTTTAGTCAAAGGTGTAGATAGGGGCATGACTGAAATTAATGAACTATTTATAACGAACCCTTCTTCCACAATTTTACTGACCAGATTTTCTTGACTCAGGAAAACAACTATTGCTTTGTTCATTCGTGAGGCAGATTTAATATTTCCAAACCCAACTGACTTTCCCACCGCTAACAACACATCCCCCATGGAGACATCGGGGTCAGGTATACACCTGAACCCGTGTTTCCAAGTCAGCCCCCCTGTTCCGCCCTAGTGGGAGCCCATCCCTGGGTGCACAAGCTAACTAAAAAGTTTGCAGTTCACTGCTCCTTGCTCACAGGCCCCTCCCAGAGTCCCACAATCCAGAGAGAGAGAGAGAAACTAGACAGGACAGAACGCTGCCAAGTTGCTGCCATTTTTATTTGGTTTTTGGCCCTTGAGCCACTGTTTATTTAGTGTTTTGTTGAAATAAAAATCTAACAGTATTTGATAATTTTGTTTTGTATCTTTCGGAAAATTAATAGGAATTATAAACAGTTCAAGTCAGTTTAAGCCAACAGATTTCTCTACCAAGTGGTGCTTGTGCCACTCATGCATGTGCACAAGCGCATGCACTAGTGAGCAGCACACTCTTTAAAGGGATACCGCCATATCTGACAGAGATGGAGGACTGCTCTTTGCGGTATCGAGTGCCACAAACAGACTTGTCTTCGACCTAACTCAAAAGTCCCTGATCAACTGACACCTTTCGTCGAATTCTCTGAAGATGACCAAAAGCTGCTACGGCTGAGGTTCTCTGGAGAAGGTGATCCAGTGAACATATGCCTGTACCATCGTCAAGTTTTTCTTCATAAGTATAATAACCTCATAGTTACAAAGTGGTGTGCTGATCCCACTAAAAGCCACAAGACACAGGGATCGGTTAAAGGCATCAAAGTTATTACCTCTCAATGTTTAAAATAATTCCGGGACACAAGCTCTGTCCTCGATGTGTCATCCGGATAAACGATCCCAAAGTGCAAAACCAGTTTAAGGAAAGCAAGCAGGAGCAGCCTGAGCAAGTACAAAGCACATCTGGCGAAGAAAGCTCGGCTTCAAGATCCGTTTCCTTCATTAATGAGGATGCTCTGAATGAGTCTCTTGTCAGCACCGGACAGGCTCCAGTGAAGTGGAAAGTTCCTGTAAGCTAAAGAAGATTTCTTCTACAATAGCAGCTAAGGTTTCAAAAGTTTTGGGAGAAATCCCCTCAACTAGTACATCCCATCCAGCGTATGTTCCAAGTGTGCCAGACGGTGATTATGTGCTTCAGAACCTCAAATGAGCCTTTTCTTCGACTACTTCAAAGGAACTACAGGTCCAGATTTTGACTCTGGCACCCGAGTCATGGTCCCAGAAAAAAACTGTGTCTTTTTTCCACATCAGTTCATCAAATCAAGCTGGCATGTAAGCTAAAAAAGGAAAAAGGTTTGATGGTGAAGCCTGACTCTAAACGTGGTTGGACTTTAACGAAAGACTGCATACGAGTCTTCTACGAAGAGCAAGTGAGTCGCGTATGTCCAGGGGGAAAACAGGTGGTAACCGTGTGTATCAATGGAGAGAAAGTGAAGAAGCCAAAGCACTTAGTGCTTGTCGACCTTCGTGAGGCCCATCATACCTTCCAACCCCGACAAGAAGATTGGGTTCTCGTCATTTGCAGCTCTGCAGCCTAAGTGCTGCATACTGCCTGGAGCTTCTGGGACTCACTCTGTGTGCATCTGTACATACCGCCAGAACGTAAAGTTGATGTTAAAGGCGTGTGGTGCTCAGGAGGACTACAAAAGCTTGCTTGGTAAAACCTGTGCTCCCTTGAGGAAGAAGCTGGTATGACAGGCGCTTGTGGAGCATGTCCTGGTCGTCAACCCCTAGAGGAACACTTTGATGGTCTGGAAAGTCTGGACACAGTTGACATTGTATTCCATCAGTGGGTGTACGCTGATCACTCCAACCTGCTGACTTTGACAGAGAAGGTTGAGGATTTCAATAGAATCCAAGTTCAGAAACTTCTCAGCCTGCGGAAGCATCACTTTATCGCCATGAATCAAAGCAACTTCCTGAGGTGCCTGAAAGAAGATCTGAAAGAGGACCATGCCATCTGTCTGGTTGATTTTGCAGAAAATTATAGTTTGGTGATCCAAAACACTGCCCAAGGATTTCATTAGGACAATTCTCAGGCAACACTCTATCCATGTGTGTTCTACTTCCGTCGGGATGGTGAACTTAAGTACATGAGTGTTGCAGTGATGAGCAATGAAATGCAACACTCCACGTCTATACTGTATGCATTTCAAAAGGAGGGAGGTCCCTGACTTGAAACACATACATTACTTCACTGACAGAGCTGCTAGGCAGTAAAAGAATCGCAAAAACTTAGCCAACCTTAGCTTTCATCAGCAAGACTTCAGTATCACCACAGAATGGCATTACTTTGCCACATCACACTGGTGTAGGAGGTACTATTAAGGCAAGAGCAGCACAAGATAGTCATCAAGGCAACATCGTTTGTACCCCTTACCAGCTGTATGAATGGGTGAAAGGACACGTAACCAGTGTGCAGGTCATGTTTGTCTCTCAAGAACAGGTTGAAGAGAACCACCCTCTCCTTAATGCCAGGGAAGCACACCACTTTGTACCCGATACCCCAGGCAACATAAAGGTCTAATTTACCAGTCAAAGTACGCAATTCCGTGTGGTGACAGTGTTGAAAGGCGCAGTTGTCCAGGAGGGTCGAGCTCAGCTGCGTCTACAAGTTGGTGACTGGGTGAAGGTGCTGTATGACAATAAAATGTTCCCTGGAGAACCTCCAGTTCCAGTTCACATCCACAATAATTTTAAATTTGATGATGACTGAACTTCGTGATGTGTGGTTTCTATAGCAGTTGTTAACCAACCACATTCTGCATGCTACTTTTAAAATGTTTATGATCCTTTCCTTTTTGTGTAGTTATATACTTGTGATAAGAACTGAGATTTTTAGTTTGATTCCATTTGGAGTAGATGTGAAATTCTAGTGATGCCGGAAGTTGTTAGCCCCTCAAATTCTGTAAGTTTACCATGGTAATCTATTTTTTGTGTTTTCTATCAGTTTGTAGTTTTTAAAACGCAACTAATTGAGGTTTTGGTAGTTTCAAATGTGTCACTGTAACAAGTTCCACATGCAAGTTCATAACCACCCAGCTCCAAGCTACTGCCACTGGAAGCACTCCCTGTTACTTTTTACTCTAGATCTAACCCCAGAAAATGCAAAATTGAAGAATAAAGCCAGTTTGGTTAGGACTATGTGGTTTAAAACTATTTAACCAAAGTGGCTATAAGCAATGATCGAATGCATGATACATGCAACTTCAAAAATCTGTCAAAAATGTGCCAAAAATCCAAAATCCGTGGATACCAAAATGTTTTACTTGATTCTTGTAGATGTCATCAACATCTATTCAAAAATATCTTTGAGTGATTTTTGGAGCCACCCCATGTGAGTTATTTTGGCCTAAACTTGGTAGAAATACCAAAGATTCAAATTTCAGAGGGGGTTAACGACCAGTGGGGGGACTTGAAACCAAAAGTAAGAGTGGTTCCTAAGGTTCTTACAGAAATACTAACATTTTAGGACCGCATCCCCTACAGGGTAAAGGGTTGGGCTGAAGTTCAAATAAAACTCGTCACTTAGCCCTTGCTTGCAAAAGTGAGTTAGGTGCTCCTGGTATATTTTTCTCGAAAGCCCTATTCATTACGAGTCGAATGAGGTGCTACACGCGATGGTAGCGTCTAAGTTGAGCCCAGGGTGATTTTTCTGGTCAGGGTCACTTTTTCACTTTAGGTTGACCTTTGCCAAGTCACAGCTCGAAGGGGAAATTAAAAAAAAAAATCAGCTGTGATTTTTTCTAGCAACGGCTCTGGTTTTCATTTTAAAACAGACATCTGGTATTACACTGGGTTGAAGGAAGTTCTCAGTTAGCTTGCCTTGGCTTTTATTGCTTTACTTCCTTGGTCATTTCACCACCACCAGTATGTTACTGACTGAAATAATGCCAGTCAATACAGGAAGCATCTGATTACTTATTGACAGGAAAGAAGCCAGTGAAGGGGTGGGGACAATTTCACCCTCCAGTTGAAATGATCCAGGAAGTGCATTACAGTCTAACAGCATGGTTTGTAAACAGACATTGCTTTAACCTTGTGTTGTTTTAAAATGAAAATACATGTTTGCTTTAACATGGGTTTCTTTCAGAACTGCACATTTGAGACCTTTATAATGAACAGAGGCCGTTGCTGCTGTTGTGCAGCTGCAGTAGTAGCAGGAGTCACACTGTGACAGTCTGGCTCGCAGTGGTGAAGTGGATGACGTCACGGACCAGGAAGTAACTGACACCAAAACAGTGGATGGGCGGGTGAAGCTGAGTGCAGTAGCACTCAGCGTATTTATTAACAAACAAAATATTTAAACAAAACACAAAACACAAAACAAAAGGGCACGAGGGCCAAACGAATCAACAAACAAACAAGTAAGTGTCGTGCTGGAGAATCCAGCACGTTTTAGCAATTGTTTTTTCCAAATGTGACTCGCTCTCTCCGCTCCCCGTACTCTCCTCTGTACACCCAACAACAAGTGCAGAGAGCTGCAGGTTTATATACTCTGGCCGGGGATTAACTAGTTGGTAATTATCTTATTATCCTCGGCCAGAGTCTGCATCACAGTTGGTAAGGATGCATGACTGTCAGCTAGTTAAATAATCAGTAGCTGATCAGCCATGCATCCTCAATGGGTTTTAAATATAACAATAAAAGACGCGGCGCTTTTACCCGCGCCGCAAACAAAAAAAATAATAATAAATAGGGGCGGAACACTCCACACACATGCCCCCTTGTGCGCGCCTTTTGGCCTTTTCGCCACCTCCCCTTAGTCCCCAAAGTCCTGGTTAGCAGTCCCGCGCAGGAACAGGGGCAGCAACGGGCCAAAGGTGGCGCCACGGTGGGATGTCCTCCTCCCACCCAAACAGCCGTAGCGTTCCAATGGCCAGCGCACCGGCGGCTCCTCTGGCCAAAAATTTTTGGGGTGGTCTCCAGACCTGCCCCCCTTCTTCATGGCCGGCAGCCCTCCGTGGGGCTCCGGCCACCTTCTCTCCTTTAGCGAAATTGCTGCGGGGGAAGCTGGTCTCCTGACCTCCCCTTCTTCATGGCTGGCAGCTGCCCTTCACGGGCTCCAGCCACAGTATTCCTGCCACGAAAGTGCAGCTGGGGAGCTGGTCTCCTGACCTCCCCCCCTTTTCCATGGCCGGCAGCTCCCTTCATGGGGTTCCAGCCATAGTATTTCCTGCCACGAAAGTGCGGCTGGGAGAGCTGGTCTCCTGACCTCCCCCCTTTTCGGTGGCCGGCAGCTCCCCCTTCATGGGGCTCCAGCCACAATATTTCCTGCCGCGAAAGTGGGCTGGGGGAGCTGGTTTCCTGACCTCCCCCCCCCTTTTCCGTGGCCGGCAGCTCCCCTTCATGGGGCTCCAACCAAATGATCTCCGGCCGCGAAAGTGCGGCTGGGGGAACTGGTCTCCTGACCTCCCCCCCTTTCTTCATGGCCGGCAGCTCCCCTCCGTGGGGCTCCGACCACAGTGTAGTGACCCCAGGCGAAGCAGGATCCCTGGCGACCCCAGGCGAAGCAGGATCCCTGGCGACCCCAGGCGACGGCAGCGGACCCTCGGGAGGCGGCGGCAGCGGCAGCGGACCCTCGGGAGGCGACGGCAGCGGCAGCGGACCCTCGGGAGGCGACGGCAGCGGCAGCGGGCCCTCGGGAGGCGACGGCAGCGGACCCTCGGGAGGCGACGGCAGCAGCGGACCCTCGGGAGGTGAACTCGGGAGGGGAGCCCCTGGCCATGGAGTTGGCAGCGGGAGCTCCACTTCTCCCTCGTTCCCTGTAGCTGGTGGCTCTCCAGGCGATGCGGAGCAACAGGCAGCCCCAGGCGATGCGGGCAACAGACAGCCCCAGGCGATGCGGAGCAACAGGCAGCCCCAGGCGATGCGGAGCAACAGGCAGCCTTGGGCGAAGCGAGGCAGGCATCCTTGGGCGAAGCGAGGCAGGCATCCTTGGGCGATGCGAGGCAGGGCAGGAGCAGTCCTTCCCATGAAGGTGGATGTGGAACCAGCAGGCATTCACCCTCTGCTGGTGGAGGTGGGAGGGGAAGCAGTCCTCCCACGGCGGCTGAGGCGAACCAGCAGGCATTCACCCTCTGCTGGTGGAGGTGGGAGGGGAAAGCAGTCCTCCACACCGGCTGAGGCGGAACCAGCAGGCATTCACCCTCTGCTGGTGGAGCTGGCGGAGGCAGAGGCAGCTCTTGCTGCTCTGCTCCTGGTGATGGTGGAGACAGAAGCAGCTCCTGCTGCTCTGCTCCTGGTGGTGGTGGAGACAGAGGCAGCTCCTGCTGCTCTGCTCCTGGTGGTGGTGGAGACAGAGCAGCTCCTGCTGCTGCTCCTGACGGTGGTGGAGACAGAGGCAGCTCCTGCTGCTCTGCTCCTGACGGTGGTGGAGACAGAGGCAGCTCCTGCTGCTCTGCTCCTGGTGGTGGAGACAGTGGCGAGGGCTCCTCACCCCCTAACGCTGGAGACGGCAGCCATGGCTCCTCCCTCTGGCGTTGGAGACGGCAGCAATGGCTCCTCTCCTCGGGCGCTGGAGATGGCAGCGATGGCTCCTCTCCCTCGGGCGTTGGAGAAGGCAGCGATGGCTCCTCTCCCACTGGCGCTGGAGACGGCAGCGATGGCTCTCTCCCACTGGCGCTGGAGACGCAGCGATGGCTCTCCCTCCTCTGGCGCTGGAGACGGCAGCGATGGCTCCTCTCCCTCTGGCGCTGGAGACGGCAGCGATGGCTCCTCTCCCTCTGGCGCTGGAGACGGCAGCGATGGCTCCTCTCCCTTTGGCGCTGGAGACGGCAGCGATGGCTCCTCTCCCTCTGGCGCTGGAGACGGCAGCGATGGCTCCTCTCCCTCTGGCGCTGGAGACGGCAGCGTGGCTCCTCTCCTCTGGCGCTGGAGACGGCAGCGATGACTCTTCTCCCTCTGGCGCTGGAGATGGCAGCGGCTGGGCTTTTCCCGATGGAGCTGGAGATAGCGGTAGCCCTGCCATATCTGCAGCCAGGTAGCGGATTACCATGTCCGCAACCTCCGAGGGACACTGGGCAGTGTTGCTTTTCCCAGGCTTCCCATCGCTCTCCATCTCTGGCCCACAGGAGGTTGATCACATCGGGAGGGCCTCTTCAGCATTCCTCCCAGGCTCCACCAGCCAGCCCCAGATTCCCTCAGAGGAGAGTGAACTCCTCTTAGCCAGCGGGCCCTCTCCCCGACGCCGGACGCCAGGCTCCTCCATCTCCTGCCATGGAGGGGGGTTGGTCTGGTGCCACGTGCCCGACCTCACCAACCGCTGGCACCACTCCTCACCCTTCAGGCAGGTGAGGCAGACATCCAGTGTGGCAAGGTAAGGCTGCTGTTGCTGCGCCTCCTGCTGCTGTTGTTGCTGCTGCTGCTTTCTCCTCCGGCTACTTTTCCCCATTTTAATTTGAAAAAAAAAAGAACAAACAAAAAAAAAAAAGCGCACTTTTTCTGTCCTGGTCCGGCTCCTGGAGGCGTTGTTTGTCCCACAGGACACCATATGTGACAGTCTGGCTCGCAGTGGTGAAGTGGATGACGCCACGGACCAGGAAGTAACTGACACCAAAACAGTGGATGGGCGGGTGAAGCTGAGTGCAGTAGCACTCAGCGTGATTATAACAAACAAAATATTTAAACAAAACACAAAACACAAAACAAAAAGGGCACGAGGGCCAAACGAATCAACAAACAAACAAGTAAGTGTCGTGCTGGAGAATCCAGCACGTTTTAGCAATTGTTTTTTTCCAAATGTGACTCGCTCTCCGCTCCCCCCGTACTCTCCTCTGTACACCCAACAACAAGTGCAGAGAGCTGCAGGTTTATATACTCTGGCCGAGGGATTAACTAGTTGGTAATTATCTTATTATCCCTCGCCAGAGTCTGCATCGCGTTGGTAAGGATGCATGACTGTCAGCTAGTTAAATAATCAGTAGCTGATCAGCCATGCATCCTCACGGGTTTTTAAATATAACAATAAAAGACGCGGCGCTTTTACCCGCGCCGCAAACAAAAATACAAATAATAATAAATAGGGGCGGGACACTCCGCCACACACACACATGGCAAACAGGTTACACTGGGCAAGGTCGCTTAAACACCTTTGGGGAATGTAAACAAGCTAGAGCAGAAACCAAGTCTGTCACCTGTTGAAGAAAGTAGGAAACAGATGCCAAAGAATGTGATACTGTAGCTTTAAATAGAGAGATGCATACAGTACACTGAAGGCTAAATGAGTAACCATAGCAACGACAGCTTTAAGAGACATCGACTTGTTGCCACAATATAGTGAATGAATCAATGTTTGAATCTGCATTGAGCAGAGGTATCCTGGATCCGGATGTTTCCACTGCAGTTGGAATCCACCAAAGGTAGATACTTATAAATGCAGGTCACTTTAATAACAGTAACGGAAGATGCATGCGACAGAAATAACAGTAGCTTATTACTTAGGGTAAACCTGACCCTCAAGAGGCAAAAGCCACGACTTCCTCTCTGTTAATTAAATCTACTTCCTTTGTATTAGGTGTCACACGCAGTACAATTGAACAGCACACGGATTACTTTGGAGATGAAGTGGGATTTATTGACTTTTTCTGGCATCATTAGTCTACTGAATTAGCAACAGCAATCAGCTCAAGACTGCAGAGCAAGCTAGAGTACAGAAATTAATTACATAACCGCAAAATTAATCCAAGTCCCTTTAAGACATTATCATTACAATTTTGGCCAGTGTAAAAAAGAAATGTATATAATTTAAATACAGCTTTGTAATTGGCCCTACATAACATTAGGCTGTTTAGTTTATAATATATGTTGTATTCTAACAACATCATCTGTTTGCACTATACCTTAGTCATTTCAGAAAGGAGATATCCACCAATGATTTGAATTGCCAATTCTTTATTGCATTTGACAGAGCCATGCCCATGAAAGAACGTAATATACATTTTGGCCCATGACCTTGTCCATTGGAGCTCTATAGCTGCCCCATGTACTGGCTGAACTGTGATGCAATGACCATTGACTGATGACAGACCCTGAGCAGGTCCACATCGCCCTCCTTCGCCTTACAGAATGAAACCACTCCGAACTCAGGTAAGGAAAAAAACCCTACTCACTGAAAGGCGACAGGAGGAAACCTTAGGGAATCCATGGCCGAGGGATACCCTTCCTCTGGGTTCAGAACAATATACATATATATTTTTTATAGACATTGTTTTTTGCGCTGCTAGAATGACTGAGTCATTTCTTTTAAAATGTACGGTTTGTGTGCACCAGAAGTCCATCGCCCCAATGACTTGATCAGGTGTGGAGAAATGTTCCTTGAAGTAGCTGTGGTTGCAGCGCTGATCCTGAAGGAATGGCATGAATAGTGAGACGTAAGCGTAAGGGCAGTCATGATAGTAAGGGCAGACGTGAGCGTAAGGGCAGACATGATAGTAAGTGCAGTCATGATAGTAAGGGCAGACGTGAGCGTAAGGGCAGTCATGATAGTAAGGGCAGACGTGAGCGTAAGGGCAGACGTGATAGTAAGTGCAGTCATGATAGTAAGGGCAGACGTGAGCGTAAGGGCAGACGTGAGCATAAGGGCAGACGTGATACTAAGGGCAGTCATGATAGTAAGGGCAGACGTGAGCGTAAGGGCAGTCATGATAGTAAGGGCAGATGTGAGAGTAAGGGCAGACATGATAGTAAGTGCAGTCATGATAGTAAGGGCAGACGTGAGCGTAAGGGCAGACGTGAGCGTAAGGGCAGATATGATAGTAAGGGCAGACATGAGCGTAAGGGCAGACATGAGCGTAAGGGCAGTCATGATAGTAAGGGCAGACGTGAGCGTAAGGGCAGACATGAGCGTAAGGGCAGACGTGAGCGTAAGGGCAGACATGATAGTAAGGGCAGACATGAGCGTAAGGGCAGACATGAGCGTAAGGGCAGTCATGATAGTAAGGGCAGACGTGAGCGTAAGGGCAGACATGAGCGTAAGGGCAGACATGAGCGTAAGGGCAGACGTGAGCGTAAGGGCAGACATGATAGTAAGGGCAGACATGAGCGTAAGGGCAGTCGTGATGGTAAGGGCAGACATGAGCGTAAGGGCAGTCATGATAGTAAGGGCAGACGTGAGCGTAAGGGCAGTCATGATAGTAAGGGCAGACGTGAGCATAAGGGCAGACGTGATACTAAGTGCAGTCATGATAGTAAGGGCAGTCATGATGGTAAGGGCAGACGTGAGCGTAAGGGCAGACGTGAGCGTAAGGGCAGATGTGAGAATAAGGGCAGACGTGATACTAAGTGCAGTCATGATAGTAAGGGCAGACGATACATGATGATAGTAAGTGCAGGCGTGAGCATAAGGGCAGGCGGAGCGTGGGGCAGACGTGAGCGTAAGGGCAGACGTGAGAATAAGGGCAGACGTGATAGAATAAGGGCAGTCATGATAGTAAGGGCAGACGTGATACTAAGTGCAGTCATGATAGTAAGTGCAGGCGTGGGCAGGCGTGGGGCAGGCGTGAGCGTGGGGCAGACGTGATACTAAGTGCAGTCATGATAGTAAGGGCAGACGTGAGCGTAAGGGCAGTCATGATGGTAAGGGCAGACGTGAGCATAAGGGCAGACGTGATACTAAGTGCAGTCATGATAGTAAGGGCAGACGGGCGTAGGGCAGTCATGATAGTAAGGGCAGACGTGAGTGTAAGGGCAGTCATGATAGTAAGGGCAGACATGAGCGTAAGGGCAGACATGAGCGTAAGGGCAGTCGTGATGGTAAGGGCTGACGTGAGCGTAAGGGCAGTCATGATAGTAAGGGCAGACGTGAGCGTAAGGGCAGACATGAGCGTAAGGGCAGTCATGATGGTAAGGGCAGATGTGAGCGTGGGGTGGTCATGATAGTAAGGGCAGGCGTGAGGCGTGGGGCAGACATGATAGTAAGGGCAGACGTGAGCGTAAGGGCAGTCATGATAGTAAGGGCAGACGTGAGCGTGAGGGCAGTCATGATAGTAAGGGCAGACGTGAGCGTAAGGGCAGTCATGATAGTAAGGGCAGACGTGAGCGTAAGGGCAGACGTGAGCGTAAGGGCAGTCATGATAGTAAGGGCAGTCATGATAGTAAGTGCAGTCGTGAGCATAAGGGCAGTCATGATAGTAAGGGCATACGTGAGCATAAGGGCAGACAAACACTTGCGGGGTCGGTCTGGTTGCAGATCTTATTAAAGCAGGTCGGGTCAGGTCGCGGGTAAGAAGACAGTGTTGCAGCGGGTTGCAGGTTCAGGTTGGGTCCTGTAGTAGCGGGTCCGGATCGGAAGCGGGTTGTAAAATTGGACCTGCGCAGGATTCTGACCGGACCTACATCTGTCCAATAGTCAGACTGATCCGGCTTCACACTCTCAAGGACGATGATGAGGATATCCAGAACAATTGAACAGCCAAAGACTTTCCTCCTGAGTTACAAATTTGCTGTACAAATTTGGGGGCGGCTGTGTTAGAAATTCTTTGTTTTACGGCTAAATGCTGCCCTCTAGTGTCCATGAATGTTATATTGTTCTCTTTGTACACATCACCTTAGTGAGACACTCTCCTTATGAATCAACTTAGATGGTCACTTTTGTTTGCCTGATGAACATTCTGAATAAACCCACATGCTCTGTCACTTTGCTTGTTCTTGAGAAATATTATTTGGCTGCAAGGCTATATTTAGTGCAATACTTTCAAAAATGTTAATGCTGGATGTACCCACATGAAACCATTTGGAAAATATTTGGATGACTATTTACATTTCTTAACTGGTCCCCAAAAATGTTTAAACATAGACTAAATGGCTGGTATAATGTTTAAAAATGTTAGGATTAGACAATGATTATTTAAAACTGGAGAACAAAGATATTTCGTCCACAAAATAGAAAAAGCTTGGTAACAGTTTTTGGTTGTCACAGAACTATAGAAGTCTCGAATACGCCTCTTTATCACGTACCAGCATTACATTTTTCAAAAAACAAATACAGTAGATACAGTGCCGAGAAAGTTTGTGAACCCCTTAGGATTTTCACATATTTCACATATTTCAAACCTAAAATGTTATTAGATCTTAATCTAAGTCCTAATAATAGATAAGGATAACCTGATTAAACAAATGACACAAAAACATGATACTTTTTCAACATTTATTTATCCACAAATGATTCAACATTCAATATCCATGTGTGAAAAAGTATGTGAATCTTTAGATTCAGTAACTGGTGGCACACCCTTGAGCAGCAATGACTTCAACTAAGCGGTTCCTGTAACTGTTGGTCAGTCTCTCACATCGGTTTTGAGGAATTTTGGCCCATTCCTCCTTACAGAACTGCTTCAACTCAGTGACATTTGAGGGCTTCCTTGCATGGACAGCTCGCTTCAGGTCCTGCCACAACATTTCGATGGGGTTTAGGTCCGGATTTTGACTAGGCCATTCTAAAAAGCGGAATTTCTTCTTCTGCAGCCATTCTTTTGTAGATCCGCTTGTATGTTTAGGATCATTGTCTTGCTGCATGACCCACTTTCGGTTCAGCTTCAGCTCACGGACGGATGGTCTGACATTCTCCTCTAGAATCTGATACAATGCAGAATTCATGGTTGTGTCAATGATGGCAAGCCGTCCAGGTCCTGAGGCAGCAAAGCAGCCCCAAACCATCACACTCCCACCACCATGCTTGACGGTTGGGATGAGGTTCTTCTGTTCAAACGCAGTGTTTGGTTTTCGCCAAACATAACGTTTCTCATTGAGGCCAAAAAGTTCTACCATTGACTCGTCTGTCCAGAGAACATTGTTCCAGAAGTCTTGTGGATTATCTATGTGCTCTTTGGTGAACTTCAGACAGACAGCAATGTTCTTTTTAGAGAGCAGTGGTTTCCTCCTGGCTATCCTTCCATGAACACCATTCTTGTTCAGTCTTTTTCTGATAGTTGAGTCATGAACACTCACATTAGCCAAGGCGAGAGTGGCCTGCAGATCATTGGATGTTACTCTGGGGTTCTTTGTGTCTTCCTTGATGATTTTCCGGTTTGTTCTTGGAGAGATTTTGGTAGGACGACCGCTCCTAGGTAGAGTGACTGTGGTCTTGAACTTTCTCCATTTGTCTATCTGTCTGACAGTGGATTGGTGGAGCCCCAAATCCTTAGAAATGGTTTTGTAACCCTTTCTAGACTGATGAGCATCAATAACTCAGAGATTTCTTTTGATCGTGGCAGGACGTGTTTCCACACACCTGTATGGTGAAGACCAAACTCACAAAGTTTCTGATCTTTATATAGGGTTGGGCCTCCCAAACTCACCCCTGAAGATCTGCCTAATTATTTAAACACCTGATTCTAATTATCCCTTAATTGAGCTGATAAAACCAGGGGTTCACTTACTTTTTCACATACCCTGAATCTTAATTACTCATTGTTTGTCTAATTCATACATCATTTTGTTTCAAAAGACATGGAATTGGTTAATATAAACCCTATTGGATATTTAAGAAGACTGGTTTTGATTCAAGAAGGCTATCATAGTAAAACTATGGAATTTCCATAATTATCATTGGGATTCACAAACTTTCTCGCCACTGTAGCTAAAAAAAACGTTTTTCGACTGTCACATCGCTCCAGATAGAGGTGGAACTAACAAAGCCGTGACATCACATTCACTGTAATGAAGAAGACCCTGCTTTCGATCATCAGTGTATTATTATTCTTATTATTATTATTATTATTATTATTATTATTATTATTAATAATAATAAAAATAATCGGGTCTGTTGGATAGTGTTTAGTTTGTCAGTTTTGGAAGGAAAAAAAACAAGGTCAGCTGTTATACTAGTTTTCACTTGTTTAATTTAGAAATGTCTTACCTGAATCAATACATATTATTATTATGTGATAACATTCTTTAAAAAAATTATATATATTTATAATTATAAAATTATATCTATCAGTACTAGTCTCTGCGTCCACCCTTCCAAAAAAGTCCACCTACGTTCATAACAGTTCATTTTGAAACTCCAAAGAAGCACAAACGATATACAGTCAGTTTTCTTCAATGTGCACAATTTATTTCCAGGAATACAAGCCTGTCGTCCTGCTCTGGATTCAAGGAGGCACACTTTTTAATTGTTTACACCGAATATACAGAGGGGCGTACTTACAAAGCATTTTCAAATCTGATTCGCTTGTAGGATGGGACCAGCAAATCAGATGCTAATTAACACGAGCAGGAGAAGAAGAACACGCCCACTGCTTGTCTGTGGCAGAAATACTGTAAATAGCAAGGCAGCGCATTCGGTGCAGTTTCGCTGATAAACTTAAATAATGTAAATAACTGCGTGTTACAAAAATGTAATTATTGAATCAAGTATCCAGTATTTATATCGATGTATATAATGAGGAATGGAATCGATTGAAAAATCCATTTTTGATTTAATTGTAGCAGCCCTACCACAAACATAAACAACCAAGATGACTGCTTCCGCATCCAGCACTCAAAGAAAATCACAGACATTTGCCAAGCTTTTTGAGATGTTATAGTAATAGAATAATGACTTGGATAGCATTGAGTTTGGTGATAAATGGAGTGATCAGGAGATGATTTATCAGTATATATGACTCAGAAGAGGTATGTGATAAATATGTGATGAACAAGGGGTGGGGCGGGGCTGGAGATGCAGTGTCATGTTGCTATGCAGTGCATTTTAAATGTGTTTTACTGTGAATAACATTACTTTTAAACAACGCATGTAAAATCAATTGGACCTGACGATCCTAACAGGCGCAGAATTCTATGGACAGTATTTGTGCAGTCATCAATCACAGCACTTCCAAATCACGGTGCCCTCTTAATTAGAGCCCTGCTTGTGTGGCTGGAGATCTCATTTTAAATGTTGTTAATATAACTTTTTAAATTCTTATCATAATGTGTATTTTAAACGCAATAGGCTTTAAAGATATGGGGCCATTTGTTTTTCCCGATGACTTACAGCCCTGTGTTAGCAAGTTATTAATGCTTGTCATGCCATTTATCTTGACTGTTCTACCCATCGCCCCTGCATGTCTTGGATAGTATCAACAAAGGTGTTTCTTTTTATTCTTAATTTATTTTACTAATTCTACTGAAAAATAACTGCATTTTACAATTGCATTGTGATTTGAGTGTATTGAACTGAACATTGTTTTAACAAAAGTCAAATCCAGGACTGAAAAAAACAGACTAAAGATTGCTATTTTTGTATTTTTTTTTATTTTAAATAATGGTAATTACCTTGTCTCTATTCGTGGCATGCTATTTTTATTCCGATGAGGAGACTCCCTAAGTTTGCTTTTTTCATGAAAATAACATTACAACAGACCTAATCGGCAACAGGATGTGAAGCAAACATATACTGTGCACACAGATAAAAAGGTCTATCCTGTTTCAGTTTGCTGTATTTTTTATATCACCCAGTGCATTTATTTATTGATTTGAAGCAAAAGAAAGGATTGCAGCATGTTATAATGTAGTAAACCTGAAGAGACTTTTGCCGATCACAAAACACACTTTCGTCTTGCAGTCTGCGAAATAAGCTGATTTCTGGAGCCTGCATTAAACTTCAGCCATCAACACCAGGCAGAAGGATATCTACGTCATCAGATGGAAGGAAATGCACATGGATGGGGACGCAGATGGATCACATTAGTTTACTGTAAAGCTATGTCTTAGTTGGTGCTTATCTTGGCGAGAGACGAGTTCAAATCAGCATGAAGTTTTAATATCACTCTCATGTAATGGAAATCATGCTTCTTGTAAACACTGCAGAGAGAACTAGTTCTGCAACACTTCAATGCAGCCTGGTATTTTGCTCTCTTTACAATTAATCTTTTCGGTTGTATAATTTCTCCTGTTTTGTCAGGTGTCAGGGTCATATTGGAGATAATATTTTGAGCCATTACATGTTTCCCTGTAAACCTGAATTTCATAAAAGATTTCCTGTACTGTACGGTCTGTGTTTTTAGTCTCAGAAGTGTCTCTCTTCAAACTCATATTAAAAGCTAGAATTTATTGTAACATGCTGGCTTCTGTGAAGCACCTATTCACAGTTTGGTTGATGAAATGTCAGCTCTAATAGCCAGCTGCAGTATAAGACACTGCAACAATTAGGTTATTTATCACAGGGCTACCTTTCTCTAACAATTGATGTGAAATATTAAAAACAGTATTCAATATTTCTAAAATCGAGCATGTGATTCAGTGTAAGCCTAGCAAAATCTGTTTTGATTATCCTGCACATTCTTTAGCTTTAATAGAAATATCATTTTTTGTGGGTACAGAACCTATTCTCCCCGTTTTCCACAGAATTTCAGATATTATTTTCTGTCAGAAATGACACGGAACTCCAACCCTATCTGAATTCCCCATGGAATCTACATGGAAATTCTTGCAAAGAGTTTATGTTTTTGATAATGTGTACTGATTCAGCTTTCATGGTATCAGAGACTGTGGATATGTACAGTAGAATGCTATGTGTTATACTTGCGGGGCAGAAAAGGGGTAGCTAATTTTTTTACTTTTTGTTTTTAGCCAAACCAATATTTTTCCACAATCCTGTGCATTAAATCATTTTAATGATTTCCTTTTCCTCGCACTCATTTCTGTACCTCTCTCTGTGAACACGGAGACTGCTGCAGAAATCCATGTACATTTAAATACAAATCTCTTCATTTTGGCAGTACTTCCGTAGTTCTGAGTACTTTTTACATAGTCCTCCACGTTTCTTTATGGACATTTGAGGTACTGGAAGTGTGGAAGTTCACAGAAAAAAGAGATTTGTTTGAAAACGATGTATCTGCTGAACTTGCGGCAATGGATCAGCATTGATTGAAGTCCAGTAACTTCTCTGTGATAGATGAATCTGAATGCTTCAATCTGACACCAGCGTATAGAGCCATATACAATTCACTGCTGCATAATCTAAAGCCACTGAATTAATTAAGACCTTCAGCCGCCAAAGGATACCACAGGGACCCACTGACCTCCTGCTGCCATCACCAGGGGAACTCTTATCTGTCTCCTTACCTATCAATCACATTTTATAAAACGATTGATGCTTACTAGTGCACGTCAGCACTTGTGATACATGAGCTAGATAGTTTGCAATGCTTAATTCTGCTCAGACTGGGTATCCCTGTGGGGCCAGATACATTTCTTTATTCTTCACTCACATCAACTAGCATATTACATGCTGTATCTCCATGGCTATCAAGGAGTACCAGGGCCTAGGTTCTGACTGACTGACTGACTTTCCCCTGCACAAACTCCCTATTTTGTAAGAGTATACATTTCTGGACTATAATGCGTATGTATCTACAGTTCTTCCCTGTTTAAAATCCCATAGAATATTATATGAAGGTCCGTAAGGAAGGACTGCCGCCTACACACATTACGTCATCCAATTCTGGCCTATCACAGCAGTATAAATAGACTGGTAAACTACCCCTCTATTGCATTTGATTCAGTCATACCTCTCTGCCTCTGCTACCCCTTGGTTCTGTTATGGGGGTCTACTGCCTCGTCCATCAGGCCAGGTGGTGGACCTCTAACCAAGCACAGGGTGCGAAATAACAGACGCACCGGCAGCAATTGCCGCAATGCCTCTGATCTACAACCCATTCACAAACCTGCTCAGCGACAGCTGGCCCGTTCTGTCACAATTCAATTGAATTCTGTCTAATCTCGTCCTGCGAGAAATTGACTCATTATCATAATGTATTATTGTTGCCATTCTTTGTACTGTGCACCTCCAAGCACTTAGCCACGAGAAAGACGTACTGTGTCATTGGTTAATGAAGGGCAAACAGAGGGAGGGATGCTGTTAGACCAGGGGTGGGCAATTCCGGTCCTGGAGGGCCGGTGTCCCTCCTGGCTTTTGTTCCAACTGTGCTCCAAATTACTTAATTAGACCAATAATTGGTAATAATTGGTCCAATTAAGTAATTTAGGGCAAAGATGGAACAAAAGCCAGGAGGGACACCGGCCCTCCAGGACCGGAATTGCCCACCCCTGTGTTAGACTAAGCTCAATATGACCACACTTCCAGGAATTCTCAAAGATACGTGTTCACGCCAACTCAGAAACGTTTAAAATGAAAGAAGGAAAAAGAGCTGTCTAAAGCGGCAGTGAAGTGTTCTAGGATTTACCTGTTGGTAAGAAATGTGTGCACAACAATTCGTCCCCATCAATAATAATAATAAGAAGAAGAAGAAGAAGAAGAACTTACAGTTGTCAAGTACTGCAGAAATTTGTTGTGCCTTCATATGATAAGAGCCACTTGCACAGTTTGCATTCCACTGTGTTTGGATGATTTAGGCATTTCACAAAAAAATATCAAACAGCAGTTTGATTTCTTTTCGATGCTTCACTGTCCACTATTTCACATACATAAGCATCCTTCAAATAATGTAGACCTATATTTAAATGTCCTTTTTTAATTTACAGCTTAGTTAAAAAAACACATAAAGTTAACACATTACACATAATCACATATTCTATGATCATATATGATATAAGGAGATCTGATTCTATGCTTAAAATTACAATACGTTAAAATGCAATGGTGCAATACACATTCTAACTCCATTCATGTCTTTAGTGTAAATAAATTGGCAATTTATATAGACATTTCAATGACCGTTGCTGTTTTGTAATTAGGTGTTATTCTCCCACCAAAACACCAACGCTAAAAAATTAACACACAATAGGTAGATAATTATTAGTTTTACTCAAATTCTTACACCAAAAAAAAAAAAAAAAAAAAAAAAACAGAGCAAGTAGCTATGCCATGGTTCAAGTAGCAGCTCCCTGCTTTATGAAGCGAGTAGGAGAGATAACATAATAGTGAACGAAACGCGCTATAGAGAAGTGCATTGATTTCTGTTTGCGTACTACTTTACCTCACAGTTCTGCTTTTTTACTAGAAAAATGTGTGCTTCCATGAATGGGGTTACAAGGTGTATGCTAAAAATTCCTGAAATCGAGTGTCCAGCAATGCACCATAACAAAACTGTAAAATTGTTTGCAACTGTACATTTCCAGAACTGTGAAACTATATAAAGTCTCTCAAATATAAACATCTAACATGATGTACATCCAGCTGTTCATGATGGTGATGCAGAGCACTCCATTCCAAGTGGTACAGGTTTTATAACAGCGGTTAGCAAACTACAGTTGCACAGACACACTGCAGAGTGAACAACTCAATTGACCACTATCGTTATTAAACTCCAGCCATGGGTACATCTTCAGCCAGTTTACCTGAAAATGTTTAACTTCCCCTTCACTGACACGCTTATTTGTGCTGTTGTATCACTAAGGCTGTATTTTTTCATGGTGAGCATGGATTTCACGATTTCCATGAATATAAATCAATGCCGTGTAATAATAACACCCCATTCTCCGTGAAAATCTCAATTTCTGAAAGAATACTATTTTTAGCACTTAAAAATGCATTGATTAAACGTTCGCTTTACCAGCAGACAACATGTTATATGAAATCAGTTAAACTTGCTTACCCTAGAATATTTGTTTTTTTGCTAAATTACCCTTTTGTTTTTTTTCTTTATGAAAGTTTATGTTTTTAAAATTGATTTTTTTTTATACCATTTTGATTTTTACAATGGAAAATATTTTATTTGTGTAACAATTAGTGTGTGAATCACTCAGAAAATATTTGTGTTTGTTTGAATTAAAATTTCAGCAACATAATAGGCTACCTGTATTTATTTTTGTTGTTTTATGAATGAGTATGAAATCGCCTTGGTGCCCTTGGGTTGGATTTATGTTTTGCCTTTCTGCCCCCTGGAACTGCCTTGGTGCCCCTGAATCTTCATGCCCAACGAAGGCAGCATTGTCTTGCCCTTCATGCCCTTAACTTCATGCCCTGCAAGCAGGTTTGAGGCAAATGTTCATTTCTGTACGTCACATAATCATCTATAAAAAAAACAATTATTCACATTTCTGTGTTGTTGGGGTTTGTCTACTGAATCACTGAGTATACTTTGCAGACTTCAGGTATCACACTGTATAATCTGAATTTGAAATGTCTTTGTAAATTAACCATATGCATACAAACTGTATACATTTCTAGCTGTTAAAATAAGCTGCAGTTGTTGCCCTGCTTAATGTTCACACACCCATGGCATTGGTTTGTTTGCCTTCTTAATCCCAGTGCTAACAGATGTTTTCTTTCACAGAGTATTTGACTTGATTTGACTTGCTGTGTAGTATGCAGTTTGACAGAGATCAATATGATTTTTCAAGCACACTTCACTAACCCATCAGATGCTCTCAGGTGCACAAGGAGATAGCAATTCAGGCATTACTTTCCTCCCAGTGATCTGCCAGTTAAACAGACTGCACAGCTACACAGCTGGGAGCCCAGGGATTTCCAACCATTCCAAAAGAGAAAGGTCACATTTATTTAGTGTGAGTTTTGATTTTTTTAATTTAGAATACGAAAGTGTTTTCCAAGAAATCTTTATTCAAAAAAATGTTTAGCCTTGCTATTAATGCCAGTGTAGGGGCCTTCGTACTGAGGGTACATACAGCTATGGCCAAAATATTTGCATCACCTAGTATTTTAGGATTGAACATCATTTAAATATTTTAATCAATAAATCAATCAATCAAAAAAACTACAAAATGACATTGCAGAAGTCTACCGGAAGCCATAAATGCTGTATAGTATTTCATGTTAGATTTCAAAATGTCACATTTTTCAATTTATGTCAGTACAGTATATGGCAGGTTTCATTCTACTTTATGAAGCGAAATGCTGTACAATTTGTTGTAACAAATGAATACTAGTATACATTTTTAAATTTATATTTACAGTATTTTGTTAACACTTTATTGAACGGTGCAACTATGAGCTCCCGGAAAAGCCATTGCATTGATATTTTCATGGTGGAACAATCTAGCACAGCAATGCAAGCGTGCTGTTGGACAGCTGCAGTATATACAAAATATTCCAATTGTATCTTACTGTACAGCACTTCTTAAAATGCACGTGATTTTTTATTTCTCATGAGAATTTCTTATTCTTTTTATTTTTAATCTTGGTAATAGCGAACAGTACATTCAATGGCTATAGGTAATAACATCCCCCGTGGTTTGCTGGGCTGTGCTTGAAAATGTCATATACAAAGCTTCCACACTTCTGAAATGAAATGAATTCCTATACCATCCTGGTCATTATACCCTGCTCCTCCTCATATAACATGCAAGACCATTACCACATTTGTATTTGTGTCTTGAGTTTCTATCAAGCATTACCATCGGCTCTGCGTTTCCCTTTTTAATTTCCCACTGGTGCCGCTGATTATCATGTGTAGCACTGTAGCACAGAGGAACAAGCTTTCCTACTTTCAACCACTTTTATTTCTTGCCATCCTAAAAATTCTAGCTAATTAAAAAACGGAAACATTTAGAAATGGAAAAAATTGACAAATTTGAATTCTGCACCATTAATACTTCTGTATTATACTAGTCGGCAGCCATTAAGGTAAAGCTTTATTGTATGTTCTGGTAACTACAAAGTAATTACAATTGAATGTATATGAAATAAATATTAATGAATGATGGTTTACATTTACCTATCATGAATTAATCATACACATCACAACAGTCAAAAGATCACCTGTATCACACTTGTATGTCATTTCTATTTATAATTAAAATCTCCAACCTAAAGCATTTTCCTGACAGTATAATATATTCATAACATTTGAACAGACTTCATTATTATACCTGCGTTGTTTATTGCTGGTTTTGTAACATAAGTGACTGATCTTAGACTACCTAATGTTACTTCATTGCTAACACAGGCCTGTGAATCTGACAGAAACATGGTTTGGTTTGCTTGGTAAGCTTAGTAAATTTGTAACCCAGGTTTCCCAACAAATAACCCTGATCGCTGTACTGTGGTGCCATGCTTCAAAGCTACATGCACAAAGGCACTTGGAATAATGTGAAACCCACAGGTCACTGGCACCATTCAGTCTGCTTAGTATTGCAATACCCAGGACCTGCAATAGAAACCACACGGAAACCACAAGGAAATAGGATTTCCAGTCCATGCATTAAGATGACTTGGTCATAGCTATACTTTACCCATGAAGAAAACCCATTAGAAAAGACTTTAGTGGTTAAGGATCCAATCTCACAGTTACGGTACGCAATTCCCTTGAGATTAAAAGGTACACTTGATAAGCATTTAACATCCATTTCCCTCATTAGCTTCAGTGCCGTTGTCACTGCTCCCCTTATCTTTTTCTATCTTCCATTTTTCTATTTTCATTTTTTTTATTGATTCTACTCTGTCACATATTTCTTAAGATAGTGTTTTTTAAGGTGGCATTTCACCCCATATGAGCCCCTTCCCCATTGTACACAGGGATCAGTCTGAATATGCCGTTAGAAAGTGCCTATAGCTTATCACCACAACCCACCAGTAGGGGTCATCTGTAACAGAAGTGTCCTCACCAGAGACAAGCGGTTGCAAGACAAGTACATTCAGACTGTAACATTGAATGCACAGTATTTGCCTCAGTGGAGGTCAGGTAAAGTGTTAGGCTTCACTGCACTGTCCTCTGAGCTTGTACTGAAATGCTGAATATTTGTATAAAAACAGTAGCATTTTAATAGTTTTATATATTTTAATATACTTAGGTTAAGTTGTGTAAAAAATAAAGGGCTAGATTTTAGTAACACATAAGTTTAGGTATCCGATATATGTGATTATAAACAATCTTGATTATAAACAACGTGATTATAACATGTTATTAATTATGCTTTAACAATTACAGAATGATTAAAAATAATAAGACTATTATTATACACTTTTGCCATTGTTTTGTTGCTATTGTTTATAATCACTTACAATGGATACCTAAACTAAAGTGTTACTTAGTTTAAGGTATTTACTCCACACCATTATTAGCACATTTGTTTCAGACAATAATGTCAATAAACCAGTTAACTCAAGGGCTTGTAAGTAGTCGTTTCAGAATTCTAATAGTTACAACCCTGAAAATCACCTTATAAACATTTCACATTTCACATAGTATTTAGTGGACAATTAAAGCACAATGTATCTGAAGTGGTCAAGGGAAAAAATCAAGGAAGGTTCATTAATTTTTCTGACCCCCTTATACAGTGGTGAAAACTGAGTGTGTTTCTTTTATGAATAATGGTTAATGATTATATGATTTATTTTGTTAGTTTTAAAAAACATTGTAGACTTTTCACCACTTAAACCTAATAGCAAAGGGAGAGAAATGACTGTAGCTACAATATAACGATCCAACACACAAATGCTTGCTGAATGCAGAAATGAATTGCCTCTGGCAAGGTCATGCGAAGGGTAAGGCTACACTACACTGCCCTCTCAGTCCAGCTTTGCCTAGTGCGTTCAAATAAAAAATCTAAGTTGTCAAGTTCCAGAATGATTTTCTCATCATTCTTACTTTCTGTTATTTTTTCTCATTTCATTCCTTCAAAAAGCATTCATCAAAAGGATATGGATAATAAAATGCAACTCTCATTTTGGTCCCGTGCTAACAGAAAGCTATCCTTTTCTTTAGAGTAGCCCACATAAAAGGGGTCTCTGAATGCACAACTGTTCTCTTTAATAAAAGGCTTCCAATTCAATACGAGTCTTATCGAGTGCATTGACTATAGCCATGCTGTAAGAACCATGCTTTCCTTAAAAACCACAGTAAAATTGATCAGATTCTTTTGCCATTAAGGAGGCTATTTCCAAAGGTTCTTTTTTTTTCTTCAACGGTGTGTTGTACATTGTTTTCTGAAAGCAATGTTTAAAAATAAACAACTTGAATGAAGAATGTGTTTTTATCAGGGAATACCCAGTGTGCCGAGTTCTGCTGCGGCTTTCAACGTTTCCTTTAACCTACCTGTTCACTATTTAAAATGACACAGCATATATACTGCAATACTGTGGTAAACACACACATTACTACAGGACACAGCATATATTTGATATTAAAACATGTCTGCAATGTCACCCTTTGATCTTTTGATTGATTAATTCTGAGTCTAACTAAAAGTGGCTGCGTGGCTCTGAAGAGAAGGGGAGTGAGTATACTGCTGATTAACGAAGCCTCAGAAAACTGTTGATTAGTCAATGAAACCACAGTCAGAACAATTTAACAGAAGTGCAAATACAATTTTATTACGCAACAATCATTTCAACAATTTCTCATAAAGGGCATTTGTAGCCAAATGTGCCTGCAGCTGCAAAGCAACCACCCGCTCCAGGACCTTAGACAGAAACAAAAGATTTGATATCGGGCGGAAATTTGAAAAAACATTACTATCAAGATTAGGTTTTTTAAGTAATGGTGTAATAGCTAATTTAAAAGTCTCTGGAACTTTTCCCGAAGATAAAGATAAATTAATAATATGTAATGAAATAAAAGCAATTTTGTCCAATTGAATCTTCAAAAGAGCAGAAGGACAAGGCTCCAGAAGACATGTGGTAGCCTTCACAGATGCAAACACATTGGCAAGCATAACAGATGTAACAGGTAAAAAGTTTGAGAAATTTGATTTTATTGTTCTCAGAGAAGGTAACTGGGGACAGAAATCACCACTAGGGGCAGAAACAGCAGGAGCATCAAGAATAGTTAATATTTTTGACACAAAGAAATCCATAAACTCCTGTCAACAGGCATCAGAAAAGAAACGCAGAGTAGAATTTACAGGGGGTGACAACAATTTACTAATGGCGGAAAAAATGACTCTGGTTGCCTTGATTTTCCTTGATATTGGAAAAATGTCTAATTTTCTCAGCCCTTAAGGCCTTTCTGTATTTCTTCATATGCTCGCACCAGATCTGCTCATGGATCACTAAGGGATTTCTTTCACTAAGTTGGATTTCTACCAAGCTTTTTCCAGTTTATGAGTTTGAGATGTCATAGCCCTTGACTCATCTGTGAACCAAAGGGAATTTTTTGGAACTACAGCTTTTCAGGTCTTAATCGGAGCCAGGTCATCAATTATTTCAGAAAGAGTGTGATTATAAACATTTACACACCAGTCTAGATCAGAACTAGCAGAGAATTTCAAGTTTTGAGACTGCATTACATTTTGAAAAGCTGTTGAAACAACTGCCAGATCCAATCACCTTCAAGAGTGGAAGGAGATAGGTCGGGCAGCTGACTGAACAGTAGAAACTGAAATCTTAAAAAGAAACAATAAATGATCAGAAAGACCCAAATCAGAAATAGTCAGACCGCGGGCAAAAAACAAATCTAGAGTATTTCCCTTAGTATGAGTGGGTACAGAAACAAACGATGATAATAAAGAGTTAAATTCAACCACCATGGAAGATGTTGGTAGGGAAGGTAAATTAAAATCACCCATAATGAGTACACGTTCAGTTGAGAGACATAAAAAAGAAAGTAAAGCAGAAAACTCATTTAGGAAGAAAGTCGAGATTTTGTTTAGGCGGTGGATAAACTGTACCAATCTTTAAAGAGTAGTGCGCATTGTGTGAATTAAAAGTATCAGGCTGGTTCAATCGAGAAACATTTTGGACCGAATTTAAAATAACTTCGCCACCTCCTCCACGGCGTTGAACACGATGTTCATGAAAAACCACGTAACCGGGAGGGGATGCTTCTACCAATGGGAATAAATCGTTTCCAGTGAGCCAGGTCTCCGTAAGCCCAAGAACATCAATATGTTTATCAGTGATTATGTCATGTATAGACAGAGCCTTATTTAAAAGGGTACATTCAAACAAGCAATGATCTGGAAGCGGGTATAACTGAGACAGAATTTAAACAAGGAATATAAACTCATTTTGAGTGAGTAACCCCTGTGGTGTCAAAACAAACAGTATGTTTGCATTTATATTTAGACTATACTGTCTGTATATTAACAGTCACAGCAGATAATGTTTTCGTCTCGGTACTAGGTGTAGTTTTATCCCACAGGTATTAGTATTAATGCTACATTATAGGAAATCAATGTGGGGGAACTTTCCATTTCTCCACACTACATTGATAGCATGTTTCATTGCAGCCTATATTTTCATTAACTTTCCTTAGCATCACTGTTAACATTGAAGTGACATTTAGAAATTACGACTGAGGTCAGTAGTCAGTCAGTAGTAAATTAGTATTCTCTGACAGCCACTGTAATGAGAGAATTACAAGAGCATTAATTAAAAGAAATTGGACACTTCTTTGGTCTTCCTGTATGTATTCTGAGCATATCAAATTCTGACAGAAGTTCAAATCAAGGAGATAATGGCTATGAAACCACAAAGCTAGGTATTTTAGTGTCAGGTCAACTGCCTTTCTGAAATGCGGTAGAGTTTTTTTGTATTCAGCATTGACAGGCATACAGCTGCAGTTACACAGCTCTGTACAATCCCAGACAGCCCACCTCAGTTGTATTAATACAATACAGGACTGTTTTTGTGTATGCTTTTGTGTATGTTCTGCAACCCGAGGGCATAGTACAGCAAAGCCAGCCACGAGGGACGTCACAAGCCAGAAGTATAGATATGTTCATAAACAGAAAAAAAGAACCCCAAAACACTTTTCTATTTTGCTTCCACATTGAAAAGGTAAGCGAAACATCCGTGTGAGATGCTGCAGCACACTCTCAACCACATTTACAGTAAATCGTCTAAAAATGTTGCAGGTTCGTGGAGATCTTAGTTTATGACTTTTTGTTCTTTTTCAATGTTGTTGTCTACTCTCACTCTCAGCATATGGCTTTATTTTAAAAAGGGAATTCAGGAAGAGATGTCAGGAGTGCTGTTATTATAACAGAGAGGGAATTGCAGCCTTACATAATACTTATGCAACAGCAGACCAGTTCACTGGGTGGAGAACAAATAATCATCTTCATTACTTAACAGGTTTACAGCTAACAAAATAAATGCACTTATGAGGGCTACATCGCAAAAGTAAAAGGCAGGCAAAATGCATAGAATTATTTCACTAGCTATAGCTAGCTAAAAGGTGGGTTTAAAATGCCTGGACAGACACAGTAAATCAGTTTAAGCACCCAGGTTCCCCAGTAAACTATTATTATCCAGACAAGTGTTTGCAACAACACGTTGAAACAAAACTACAGTGATTCAGACTTCCGGCTTGAACTCTGATTGAGAGTTGCTATGTCCTACACTTCAGATGTTCAGCACTGTGGTCAGCATCAGTGGAAAGCAACACCAAGTGGAGTGGGCTATAGAACAGGCTTCAGAACAGCAACCAGAGAGAATGACTGCAACATGTAAAATTAATATAGGGACGGGATCAGCCCATCACCCCAATTAATGCACAGCCTTCAACAACGGCTGGAAAAAAGAGAGTGGCCTGCCCAGTCACAAGCCATTTCAATATTTCAGAAGCATTGCACAATCCAACCTGCTTGCTTTACAATGACCACTCAAGAGACACAAAATGGGCTTTATAGTCAGGTTATATTAGAAGACGTTGTTTCAGAATCCACAGTTGACAGACAATAGTAAAGATGTATTGCTATAGGCCCAATGTTCTACAGGAGGCAGTGTGTTCTAACAGACTGAGCAGGCACTAGATTGTGATTTGGAAACCCAGGTCAGCTGTTGATTAATGAGTGAGTGACCTTCACGGACAACAACCAACAGCTTCCACCAAATTGTGCTGGGTAAAACCAGAACAGAATAATGAGGTACAACCTGGATATATTCATTTTAGATAGAATAAAAACCAAGAACATGCAGATTCCTGGGGTCCTCGAGTGGCTCACCTGGAAAAGGCTGCATGATGTGCAGGGTCAGTCATATTGTCAGAGGAGTGCAGATTCATGTCCTGACTGTGCAAAGATGGTGGTATTTGCTCCGGATCCCACAGGAATCAATGCATTGACTCTGGAGATCCTGCTGGTTAGGTACGCAGTAAGCTTAGATGGACTCCTGCAGGGTGGGCCTTTATCCTCCAAGAGCCAGTAGCTCGTCTGCTGTCAAGCTCCTGGGTGTAAAGAGGCCATTGTCTTGGTCGTGGGATCGGAGGATGCCCACCGACCTTCAGCTCTCTAAACAGTTCTGAGGATTGCCACAGTGAGGGAATAGAATTAGGGCTGTATTTTTTTCATGGTATAAAAGTGCTTATTTCAAGTTCTAAAAAGAGGTGTTTCAAGATATTTCACAATTAAACATAATATTTATTAAAGGAGAAATAAAATAGCATTGTCACATTCAAAATTGATCATTTTCCTAAATCCAGTGTAACAGGTAGTGTGTCAATAAGGCAAACATTTGCTGGATTTATTTTTAAGTGATACAAAATATGTATATTTACACTATTCTTTCAGAAATGGGAATGTTCTCGTGTGACCTACATATTACATAGCGATGGGTAAATCTGTGATTGTAAAAAAATAATAATAATACAGCCTTAAATATAATTTGACATTTTAAATTGGGAAGGAAAATGGGGCTGAAATTATAAAAAAAAAAAGGAAAGAAAAAAGAAAATGTATATTCATTGGATATTAACATTTGATTAAGACCACAGTATTTATGCTGTGCTTGTGTTAATAGAAAATCAGTTATTTGGTGTTGCACTGGATTCTGACCTGCATATACAGAAGACACGATTGGCATACAGTGTGAGAACATTTAAGAAGGCATAAAGAATAATGAATAATTTTAAATAGCCATCTTTGACCCCAGCCCTATCTCTGCCAAGAGATTTAGACACCTCCCGTCTTGGCTACACATAGAGAAGGATTGCTTTGCACTACAGTGTTGAGGACTAATGAGAGGGAAGGACCAGGGTTTAGCTCAAGTTGATGCTCAGTTACACAGATAATAGCTGCTCCCTGGCAACTTTCCTTTACATTACATTACCATCATTGATAATACACTAATTAAGAGCAATGATGCTTTAATTCACCATTAGCAATCCAGAAAGGTATTGCGAGTTTGTGCTGACTGCATTTGAGTAAAATCACAAGACACACAAGGCAACTCATTCCAGTGCAATTTGCAAAGCAAGTTCCAGAGTACTTATGATGTTTTGTGTGTTCTGATTCACATGCAGTACATATTTAGTCCCTAGTATTTGTACACTGCTTGGCTCCAAGAAAAGTGTTGCAAACTGGCAACATGCAAACTTGGAATCCCAGTACATTGTTGTGTTAACATCCATTGGTAGTGTAGTGAGAAAGTAAAACTGCTGTAGTGTTATGCCTTAGCTTCTTGTGCTGTTATTTTATTACATACGGTTTGTTTAACACCTACTGTAAGTTGCCTATGTCACTTCTTGAAGAAATATACATTTCAAATGTACAAAGTGAAACCCCTGTCATTTTTCATAAGGCTTTGTTTGAATTGGACATTATGTAGGATTCATAGCAAATTCATAAATGCTGTACTACACAACCCTACTGGTACTGCATGTATAAAGGCTGCATAACACTGTATAACTATGTGAGACTGCATGAACAGAATCACTTTGAAGTAGTTACAAATAAAATACATGCATCATTTCAAGTGAATTTATGTGGCGCATAGCTTATAATAACAATTTTACTGTAATTATTGAGATCTGTTAAATAATATAATTGTAATATTATAATAAAAAGGTAGCTGAGGAAGCAAGGCTGTTTTTTTCTTTGTGTGCTGGGTTTTTTAATTTTTTTTATTTTGCAGTCCAGTGACGGCAGAGCTCAGCCTGGAAGCCTTATTTCTGTAAGTTTTACTTTGTGTTTATTGTCTTTGTGTTTAAGAACCTTTTTGTTTGGCCCTTGTGCCTGTTTATTTTGAGTCTTTTATTTAATAAAAGTATTTTGTTTGAACTGCAGTCTGTTTCTGGGCCTCATCCCTTGCGCCATCCTGTCACACTTACAAATTCATGTTAATCTTACAAATTCAGGGAATCAATCAGGGGTGAGTTTATGAATCAGTGAAAATTTTACGCCATATTGCATGCGTTTTGCATATTGTTAGGGCAACAGTGTGGAGTAGTGGTCAGGGACTCTTGACCGGAGGGTCGTGGGTTCAATCCCAGGTGGGGGACACTGCTGCTGTACCCTTGAGCAAGGTACTTTACCTAGATTGCTCCATTAAAAACCCAACTGTATAAATGGGTAATTGAATGTAAAAATAATGTGTAATAAAATAATGTAATTGTATGTAAAAATAATGTGATACCTTGTAACAATTGTAAGTCACCCTGGATAAGGGCGTCTGCTAAGAAATAAATAATAATAATGTTCACAAAATGGATTGTTTTGTGGTGTGCGAAAAAAAAGACTCCCTTCAAACACTGATCGAGCCCACAAGAGTATATAGCTGCAGAACGAAGGCTCCCACAGCGTAGCTCACACAGGGTAGCTCACATAGGGTATCCTACAGGGTAGGTTATACAGGGTAGTTTAAAAGGGTAGTGCTGCGTGCGCAACTCGTAATTTATGAGGTACTTCAATGACCCTCAACACCCCTCCCACGTGACCATAATACCTCACGAACCTTAGGTTTAGGGATAGGTTATTGTAATGAAATAAACATTGTTCAGTACCTACATTTCTCACCCTTATCATGTGATCGGGCTATATTATATAATGATTACTAGTTGCGCATGCAGCACTACTCTGTAAGAGCGACCCAGTATTCGTCCAAACTGTTTATTGTGAACACAGGTAAAATAAATAAAAAGAAAAGGACCGCTGTGTGAGAGAGACAAAATGATTCTTGGTGATACATCTCCCTCCCGACCTGTGAGGGCACTGTGTAAAGGGAACAGAGTGCCCTGGACTGGATGACCTGTCAATTAATTCCCAGGATTAGGCGGAAGTTGGTCATCTAGAGGAGCTGTTGCACTCGTTAACTAAGGGGTCATGATTGATGGTACAAAAGGGGACGGAGCAATGTGATCTGTTCCATGGTATGGTTAAAGGTGAACCGAAATGAGGAAGTGAATTTATATTGTGAATGTTTTGTTTGTTTGTTGTCATGTCTTTTAGTTTTTATTAGATGGCTGAACACGATCTGGAGCTGTAGCCAAAGGCCAGCACTTAACTGGACATCACTGCACTTTGTTTCATAAGAACAATAATTACACCAAGAGCACTTTAACACACACTGTGGACTTGTGCATGTGTTTTGTGTTTCGTGTGGGCATTTAAAACAGGACTGTTTATTATTTCGGGACCAAACCCGTGGATTACAATAAAGCAGTACACGCCGCTGTATTGCTTATCATTACCATTGTTTATTCTTTACTGCTGTTTGTCATCAGGCAATTGGATTTAAAAATAAACCACCACTGCACCTGGATTATCGTTGTCTGTCTGATTATTGATCACTTGCACCTGCACACTGTTAACCACTTTGCCACAGCTGTCAGCCACGGATCACGGCAAAGAAATAATAATAATAAAAGAACTGTCTATTCTCTCACTTGCTCTCCACTTCACAGCGCTGTTTCAATATGATTATTCCAGAGAATATGTACTTATGTGAGTATATATTTATATTAAACTTTTTCCTTCATGTAAAGCTACAAAATAGGCAGTGTTAATCACAGGTATGTCAAACTGTATAACAGAGCAAGTGTAGTAATAAAATATGTCTTCAAAAAAATATTCTGCCGAGGCTGTTGTTAGTTTAGACTTGACTGTATAAAGCGTTCAATAACTCCTAGTTATCGACAGCATTTCGCTGTCGTTCACTCATTAATTATTATTATTTATTTCTTAGCAGATGCCCTTATCCAGGGTGACTTACAATTTTTACTTACAATATCACATTATACACATTATACAGATATCACATTATTTTTTTTACATACAATTACCCATTTAAACAGTTGTTTTTTTACTGGAGCAATCTAGGTAAAGTACCTTGCTCAAGGGTACAGCAGCAGTGTCCCCCGCCTGGGATTGAACCCACGACCCTCTGGTCAAGAGTCCAGAGTCCTAACCACTACTCCACACTGCTGCCAATAGCAGGTTGACCCTCAGGACCAATGAACACTTTATGCTATGGGAACAATTTGTGTATTTATATATGATACTGGAAAGTATTACTTAGCAATCTGAGAATCCTGGTCAGAATCCACTAGTAAACTATTACGAAGTAAAGACATTGCAAGGATGGAGACACTGTAGGATTAGGGTTATTCTTAGATGAATCAATTTCACGTTGGTATGCATGCATCACAGAGTGTGGAAGAGTAAGAGAATGGGGCCAGGGGCCAGGAGATTTGTCTACATATACATACATACAGAGTGCTCGAAATCTTTGTGCTGTAATTATAGCCACTGAAGAAATGTGGATATGTACATATTACCCTTTATGATTTCAAATATACACAGTATATATATATATACTGCTATATACTTATTGCTTTAAACACATTACAAAAAATGCATCCTTATGTTTATCTCTCTACTTAATTGACATTGATTTTTTCACAACTGCATATGCAACTGACATACAGTAGCTGTCTCTACCACAATATGTGACTAAGGGACATATTTTGAAAGAGATTACTCCAGTCTTTCATTAACTCCTACAGCATCTTTTTTGACTATTATCAAATACCTATGTAATGTAATTGGAGGTCTGTTAATCTCTCTCAAGATGTGCATTCCTCAGTTTTGTAAATTACTGTTGAATTTTCATCTTTTAAAAACATCTTTTGAAACGCAGAATCCATTTTAAAAGTTAAGCAGTACGTTTCAGGCATCTGCCTTCATCCTGTAATGATTGAACTTTGCAGTATCAAAAGCATGCCAGTACATTTAAACAGCAGCTACTTTCAGGAGGAATTTCACAAGAAATCTGGAAGCTATATCAAATTATACCAGATTTACTGTTTTGCCCATTGTGCCGAAAACCGACAACAAGGAGATTTCATTTTATGTATCACAGAACACATGACTTGAATTTTATTTGAATAACAAATTTGCCATTGGAATACACAAGTATGCACTATATGTTGCAGGTGTTTGTAATGTTTTGATCCATGTACATGCAAATGATAGATATTGTACTTTTTACACTTTAACATCTGGTTTCACAGATCAACACTACTCATGGACTACCTTACTTAAGGTTACATTAGGTAGTTCAAGATCAATGATAATCAGGGCCTGTGGAACCAGCCATAAAGCAGTATGTGTCCAGTGTAGAGCTTTACAAACTTGAATCACATAGTATTGTATTTTTTAAAGGATCAGTCATCATTTATTTAAACCTCATTGGAATGTCCTTTTTGTGTCTGAGACGATATGATATTGTTAACAATTCCCCTTGATAACAGGATCAGCAGTGTCAGCATAGACTTTCAGGAATTTGAGCAATGCACCCCCATGCAACAATTCAGTACGTTGGAGAGCTCCCTCTGCCCCAAGAGAGTTTCAATACCCTCCGGTCCTGTGCACCAAAGGAAATAAAGGTATCCAAATATAGAGACTTGCATTATCTTCTGAGGAAATCAAGGAAAAGAGACACTGACCTTACCTAAGAGTTGTTTCAAACAAAGTACACACACTGAGTGGTGGGGTATAAAAGCACAGGCATGGAAATCTTATTCGGATTTAACGCATTCAATTGAAATAACCTAGAAGCACTTGGTTAGTTCCCATACTAAGATGAGAAGATTGTCTCATTTCTAGAAGTATTAAACAAAGACTTTATTCAGCCAAAAAATGTCACAGAAAAAGCACAAAATCTCTGTGAACAAAAATAAAAACATTCACCTGATCACAGAATGAGACACATGCAAAAGGCCTGCTCATAATGAGAAAAATGCTAGGACACATAAAAGCCAAATACCTCTCTGCACACAGATGACACAAAAGCAGAACACTTTTTGGTAAGTCACTTGTAATTTAAAGAAATAAAGTTTCCAAAATTACCTTTATTTTGTGGCGGTCCAGTCGATATTAGAATTATAAATAAAACTAAAGAAGTGTCTTGATCTGGTTTACAAATGTTTCGATAAGTGTCTTTTTCATTGGTCTGTAATGAATGTGTTAGTCACAGCCTGATATATTAGTGGGCCAACACACGGATACTTCACATCATCTACATTTTCCTAAGGTTTAATTTATTACCTGTTTAAATTCCTGGTATGCGTGTTCTGTATGCTAATCTAATGTGGTTTCTGCTAAAATCATTATTATACCAGCAAATGCTGCTTCTGTAGGTCAAGGCTGATTGTGTTGCACATGCTTCAGTACTTCACCAAAGGGCTTCCATGTCCAGTGCAGTCCTAACATGGTTCCCCACCTCACTTTCACACAATCATTCTAGTCAATGAGGCACTAGATATAAAAGAAAAGTGCCTTGGTTTGGAAGTGTCAGTGGGGTGACTTTTGGAATGCAGAATGCTTTTCTTATTCCAAGCATACATTCCCCAGTTCTGTTCGGTGTTTTAAAACATAAAAGTGACCATTGATCTTTATTAAAGGGGTGTGCAGCGAACCCATTACCAGTACTCATAATCGTACTCGGAAACCAATACTCTACCAATACTCGCACTTGGATGATGTCATCAGCAGTGGGCAAGGCTCACAGGAAGTGCCATTAAAATGCATGATGCTGATGGTTTTTTACCACCAAAATAAATCTACATATATAAACTGTGCTTTTTGTCATTCTTATGAAATTTTAAGTATTAGAATGTAATATGACAAATTAAACTCTCATATGAAATGCCCAGTAACTTGTTTTTGTTGGATCCTCTGAAATACGTGCATGTGCTCCCAATTTGAAAAATTGAAAAACAGTGCTGGTTTGAAAGCTATTTCAAATTCTATAAAAACATTGATTTTAAATGTAATTTTAATGTGTATTATAGATATTATCTTTATTTTCATTGTATATTAAACATGTTTCTCAAAAGTGCATCCTATGACAGGCCATAAACATGGGTTTAAAGCTGCTTTATATAAAATCGGTCAGTGTAGGGTTGGAATTAACGACTGCCTGGCTTTTAAGATGTAATATATATTACAAAAGTATACATGAGTGCTACACATTCATTTAAAACAAAAAAAACTGCTAAGTAATGTTATAAACTATTTATTTATGTATCTTCTTTGCTTGTTTTTTTCTCACAGCTTACAGTACCAGAACCATTGTATCTGATGAGATCAAATGCGGTAGAGCCAGGGAAAAAATAGATAATCAGAATGTAGTGTAAAATTAAATTGTCCAGAACTGTCAGCAGATAGTCTTTAAAAATACATGTAAAAACAATTCTAATTGTACTGATACAGGTCTTAAATTGGTGACGAATAAAAAATAACTTTTGTGTGATTCGTAATTTTATTGGATGCAGAGCTCCAGAAAAGATGGGGGGAGGACGAGATAAACTATACAGGGCATCGTGGTGATTGCAGTTCTGCACTGGAGATGACCTCATAATCGAAAGGAATAGAAAAAAACATGATAAAAATAGTCAAAAAATAACCAAACCACTAAAGACAACATTTACCTCTAGCTGCTTTCAAAACAAGTCAAATATGCTTGAAAAACACCAATCCGGCAGCACTGGTGAAGGGGGAGTAGCCTAAAAGTCCCATGTGAGACACATGCATTACCTATTAAATGTTACCTCAAGTTCAGTGTACAAATAAAACATGAATTTGTGTAATTTGTTCTTGAAAAATCAATATTGCAATAGTCATTCCAGTACTTTAAGATGTAGGACTACACCGCTGTATGTCAGGTTGGTGGTACCGCCAGCATATTTTACTTCAGCCTTGCATAATCAACATACTGCAATGTGTGATGCTATACAGCCATCCTTTTGAGATGTTTGTATTTGGAAATGATTCCACACGTGACTTTGCATTGCAGAATTTAAGCAGCTCAAAATCTCCTTGTGCTTCTGCCATATTTTCTTTTGTGTTCTCACGGGAAGTGATTATCTCGTGAGATAACAGCCGGCATTTTCCTGTAGACGTTTCCCTGAATCAGTTTAACCAAATATACCGGTATTGTTGTTTAAATATGATGAATATCACAATATACCGGTATATCGGTATTAACACGCAACCCTTCCAGAAAGTGACCAGGCTGTGGTTTAATGTTTATTTAACAAGGATTTTGATCATGTTAAACTTCTACTGTGTCATTTTAATTCTTGCTGAGCACACAACTCGTGGGAAAAACAAAACAATCCATGCAACTTGAGGAACATATCTTTGCTATAAAAAAATCTTAAAACAAAACAGATAATAGCTTGTGTGTGCAAAGTAAATTAAGCAGAGTACAAAATGTACAGAGCTGCTAGGAGTCAGTCAGGAGTCCATTGAAGTAAACCACAGCGCTGTATTAATATTCTTATTTTATACTTCAGAGTGGTGTCAGTATAGTACCAGAGGGTTGTTTTTCATGAAAAATGCAATCCATCATTATAGCAGAGGAGTCGTTCAGACTATCTGTAAACCTCTGGAACTCTAGCCTTGCAGTCATCTCTTTAGCTAGGACTACCTGCTCCCTTCAATTAACTGTGTTTGAATTCCCGACATGATAAACCCAGTCATTTTAAAGCAATGTGTTCCAGCATCTCACTGACAAGCAGACAATCCTAGGTGTCAACAGTGTTGCTCTAATCAAGTTTCTTGCTGTCGAAACAAAATAAATAAAATAAAGTTGGAATACATTTTTCATGAGGTTTGGATTCTAGTATGCCAACATCTTTACTTATTTATTTTTCCTAATTTTACTATTATGAAGTTTTCTGTCATCATCGCTAAAAAAACAACCACTGATAACTGTAAAAAGTTTTAAACAAGTCCTCACATATTTAGATTTGAGGCTGTCAAGGAGAGATGTGTCATTTCTGAGAACCCCAAAAAGAGAGAAGGGAAAAAGCTGACATAAAAGAAAAAAAACTACTTCAATCCAACTTCAGTTTGAACAAATGTCAGTGAGCAGTTCCGTTGGCAGGAGCACACTTCAGTTTCTCCACACATGTGGCTGCCTGGTAAATTTAGGCTATAACTGAGGCAAAGAAAAGACATCTGCTAGCTTTTGTTTAATCAATTTGCAAAATACGACCGATTTTATTGTATTTATGTTATCATTATCTATATTTTGCTTATATTGTAGGTACAGTTTTATGCTTTTAACACTTTGTCATGTTAATACACAACAGAAGACTCTAGTTGGGACCAGTTCAGATTAGCGATTTGTTCAGAACACTGATTATAACTTGTACCATAGTAAAAATGCCCTGATACTCCAGACATGTGGGTAGCATATTGAAAGCACAGCAATGTGTAATAAAGCAGTGTAAGCATAGTACAGAATAGAGAAGCATTGTAAAGCCCAGAGAGGTATGGTAAAACATGTTAAAAAGCATGATAAACTATGATAAATGCATAGTATAACCACAGGGATAGCATTGGAAAAGTGCAAAATTGCCAAGCAATTTACAGCAGTAAACTTTTATAAGGGAAGTCCTTTGAAAGGCAAAGTTCATTGACTCCAGAAAGTGATGTAGCAACAACGGCAACTTCATCTCTCTTGCTGTGTGTTACAATACAGTTTTGCAAACTAAGTCAAATAGAACAGGTGGTATACTGCCGGTGTAGCATCAAAATCTGGATCCTGTGAAAAATGGCTGCTTCTTCTATTGTGTATGCATCCTGGAACTGAACACTTTCCAAACAGGTCCGCCTATTCAATTTACAATCCTCAATATCGTCAATTCAATAATATAGAGAAACTCGAGAATGAGTGTGAAATGCATTTTCTTTATTTTAAATGAACTAATCACTAAACATATTCTAGATGTGACTACATAAAGTCAGAAATGACAGCAATATCGTAGCTTTCACTGAGGACTATACCTGATATCATAATAATTGGATTTTACATGAATGAATATTTGAAAGCAAGCAATTAATTATAGAAAGGAAATTTGCTGATTTTTATTTTTTTTCTATAAATAAACATGTTTTTTTTATACTGAAAGAATGAAACATTTCTCTAGAAAGAAACTTGTTTTACACTTTGATAAAGTTACATCTCATTTACTTTGGTCGTATTGCACCATTCAATTCTCAGTGACAACTAAAGGGATTTCTGCTATCAGAACAATGTGTCACTGTGAAGCAATGGGGATTACACTTACAGCTGTGCTCTGCTGGTATAGCATTCCTCCTCTGGGCTTGTCCTGTCACCGGCAAGGGAAGTCCACTTGTTTGAATCCCTATAATAATGTACTGCACATCATTGTGTCAGACCCTATTATGTGTACAGGGTGATGTCTAAGGAGTTCAGAATGTGCTTCGGGGACACAGTGTCAAGATGTGCACTGTAAGCTAAGGTAGTGGATTATATAACATTGTTCTGAGCACATTTCTACAAGTACAGTAAAACCTGTATAATCTGCCATCACCTTCGACTGTGTTTCCAGATATATTGTGCTGTATTTGACAGTGTTTCAGATATATTGTGGTGTATTCGATAATGTTTCAGATATATTGTGCTGTATTTGATACTGTTTCAGATATATTGTGGTGTATTTGATAGTGTTTCAGATATATTGTGCTGTATTTGATAATGTTTCAGATATATTGTGGTGTATTCGATAATGTTTCAGATATATTGTGCTGTATTTGATACTGTTTCAGATATATTGTGGTGTATTTGATAGTGTTTCAGATATATTGTGCTGTATTTGATAATGTTTCAGATATATTGTGATGTGTATTCCTCAATGTGATAATGTTTCAGATATATTGTGCTGTATTTTAAATACTGTTTCAGATATATTGTGCTGTATTTGATAATGTTTCAGATATATTGTGCTGTAATTGTTTGATAATGTTTCAGATATATTGTGCTGTATTTTTTCTATAATGTTTCATATATATTGTGCTGTGTTGATTTTCAGATATATTGTTTATTTGATAGTTACATTCAGATATATTGTAATGTGTATTTGACAATGTTTCAGATATATTGTGCTGTATTTGACAGTGTTTCCAGATATATTGTGGTGTATTTGATAGTGTTTCCAGATATATTGTTCTGTATTCGATAATGTTTCAGATATATTGTGCTGTATTTGATAGTGTTTCCAGATATATTGTTCTGTATTCGATAATGTTTCAGATATATTGTGCTGTATTTGACAATGTTTCAGATATATTGTGCTGTATTTGATAATGTTTCAGATATATTGTGCTGTATTTGATAATGTTTCAGATATATTGTGCTGTATTTGATAGTATTTCAGATATATTGCGCTGTATTTGATAATGTTTCAGATATATTGTGCTGTATTTGATAGTGTTTCAGATATATTGTGGTGTATTCGATAATGTTTCAGATATATTCTGCTGTATTTGATACTGTTTCAGATATATTGTGCTGTATTTGATAATGTTTCAGATATATTGTGCTGTATTTGATAATGTTTCAGATATATTGTGCTGTATTTGATAATGTTTCAGATATATTCGCTGTATTTGATAATGTTTCAGATATATTGTGCTGTATTTGACAATGTTTCAGATATATTGTGCTGTATTCGATAATGTTTCAGATATATTGTGCTGTATTTGACAATGTTTCAGATATATTGTGCTGTATTTGATAATGTTTCAGATATATTGCGCTGTATTTGACAATGTTTCAGATATATTGTTCTGTATTGTATTTCAGATAATGTTTCAGATATATTGTGATGTATTTGACAGTGTTTCAGATATATTGTGCTGTATTTGATTGTTTCAGATATATTGTGCTGTCAGATATATTGTGCTGTATTTGATAATGTTTCAGATATATTGTGCTGTATTTGATAATGTTTCAGATATATTGTGCTGTATTCGATAATGTTTCAGATATATTGCGCTGTATTTGACAATGTTTCAGATATATTGTTCTGTATTTGACAATGTTTCAGATATATTGTTCTGTATTTGACAATGTTTCAGATATATTGCGCTGTATTCGACAGTGTTTCAGATATATTGTGGTGTATTCGATAATGTTTCAGATATATTGTGCTGTATTTGACAATGTTTCAGATATATTGTTCTGTATTCGATAATGTTTCAGATATATTGTGCTGTATTTGACAATGTTTCAGATATATTCTTCTGTACTCGATAATGTTTCAGATATATTGTGCTGTATTTGACAGTGTTTCCAGATATATTGTGGTGTATTTGATAGTGTTTCAGATATATTGCGCTGTATTTGACAATGTTTCACATATATTGTGCTGTATTTGATAATGTTTCAGATATATTGTTCTGTATTCGATAATGTTTCAGATATATTGCGCTGTATTTGACAATGTTTCAGATATATTGCGCTGTATTCGATAATGTTTCAGATATATTGTTCTGTATTTGATAATGTTTCAGATATATTGTGCTGTATTCAATAATGTTTCACATATATTGTGCTGTATTTGATAGTGTTTCAGATATATTGTTCTGTATTCGATAATGTTTCAGATATATTGCGCTGTATTTGACAATGTTTCAGATATATTGTGTTTTGTATATTGTTCTGATAATGTTTCAGATATAGATATATTGCGCTGTATTTGATAATGTTTCAGATATATTGTGCTGTATTTGATATAGTATATATTTCAGATATATTATTGCTGTATTTGACAATGTTTCAGATATATTGTGCTGTATTTTCAGATATATTGCGTGTTTCAGATATATTGTTCTGTATTCGATAATGTTTCAGATATATTATGATAATGTTGTATTTGTTCTGTACAATGTTTCAGATATATTGTGCTGTGTTGATAATGTTTCAGATATATTATTGTATTGCTGTAATTTTCAGATATATTGTGTATTTGACAATGTTTCATATTTGTGCTGTATTTGATAATGTTTCAGATATATTGCGCTGTATTTGATAATGTTTCAGATATATTGTTCTGTATTAGATTAATGTTTTCAATATATGTTTTTTTGATAATATTTCGCTATATTTGACAATGTTTCAGATATATTGTTCTGTATTTTGATAATGTTTCAGATATATTGCGCTGTATTAAAACAGTGATAATCTTTCAGATATATTGTGCTGTATTTGACAATGTTTCAGATATTGTTGATAGTGTTTCAGATATATTGATTTGAATGTTTCAGATATATTGTGCTGTGTTGACAATGTTTCAGATATATTATGTTTCTTATTGTATTTGACAGTGTTTCAGATATATTGTTCTGTATTTGATAATGTTTCAGATATATTGTGCTGTATTCGATAATCTGTATTTGGCAATGTTTCAGATATATTGTGCTGTATTTGATAATGTTTCAGATATATTGTGGTGTATTCGATAATGTTTCAGATATATTGTGCTGTATTTGACAATGTTTCAGATATTGTGCTGTATTCGATAATGTTTCACATATATTGTGCTGTATTTGGCAGTGTTTCAGATATATTGTGCTGTATTTGACAGTGTTTCAGATATATTGTTCTGTATTTGATAATGTTTCAGATATATTGTGCTGTATTTGACAATGTTTCAGATATATTGTGCTGTATTTGACAGTGTTTCAGATATATTGTTCTGTATTCGATAATGTTTCAGATATATTGTGCTGTATTTGACAATGTTTCAGATATATTGTGCTGTATTTGATAATGTTTCAGATATATTGTGCTGTATTTGACAATGTTTCAGATATATTGTGCTGTATTTGACAGTGTTTCAGATATATTGTTCTGTATTCGATAATGTTTCAGATATATTGTGCTGTATTTGACAATGTTTCAGATATATTGTGCTGTATTTGACACTGTTTCAGATATATTGTGATGTATTTGATAGTGTTTCAGATATATTGTGATGTATTTCAGATATATTGTTTCAGATATATTGTGCTGTGTTTGACAATGTTTCAGATATATTGTTTGCTGTATTCGAATAATGTTTCAGATATATTGTGCTGTATTCAATAATGTTTTCACATATATTGTGCTGTATTTTGATAATGTTTCAGATATATTGTTCTGTATTTGACAATGTTTCGGAGATATATTTGTTCTGTATTTGACAATGTTTCAGATATATTGCTGTATTGGATAATGTTTCAGATATATTGTGCTGTATTTGATAATGTTTCAGATATATTGTGCTGTATTTGATAGTATTTCAGATATATATATATTGTTCTGTTTGATAATGTTTCAGATATATTGTGCTGTATTTGATAGTGTTTCAGATATATTGTGGTGTATTTGAACGGTGATAATCTTTCATATATTATGATATATTTTCAGTGCTGTATTTGACAAAATGTTTCCAGATATTGTGCTGTATTCGATAATGTTTCACATATATTGTGCTGTATTTGACAATGTTTCAGATATATTGTGCTGTATTCGATAATGTTTCAGATATATTGTGCTGTATTTGACAGTGTTTCAGATATATTGTTCTGTATTCGATAATGTTTCAGATATATTGTGCTGTATTTGACAATGTTTCAGATATATTGCGCTGTATTTGATAGTGTTTCAGATATATTGTGGTGTATTCGATAATCTTTCAGATATATTGTGCTGTATTTGACAATGTTTCAGATATTGTGCTGTATTCGATAATGTTTCAGATATATTGTGCTGTATTTGACAATGTTTCCAGATATATTGTGGTGTATTTGATAGTGTTTCAGATATATTGTGCTGTATTTGATAATGTTTCAGATATATTGTTCTGTATTTGGTAATGTTTCAGATATATTGTGCTGTATTTGACAATGTTTCAGATATATTGTGGTGTATTGTTTCGATAATTTTCAGATATATTGTTCTGTATTTGACAATGTTTCAGATATTGTGCTGTATTCGATAATGTTTCAGATATATTGTGCTGTATTTGGCAATGTTTCAGATATATTGCGCTGTTTGACAATGTTTCCAGATATATTGTTCTGTATTTGACAATGTTTCAGATATATTGTTCTGTATTCGATAATGTTTCAGATATATTGTGCTGTATTTGACAATGTTTCAGATATATTGTGCTGTATTTGACAATGTTTCAGATATATTGTGATGTATTTGATAGTGTTTCAGATATATTGTGCTGTATTTGACAATGTTTCAGATATATTGCGCTGTATTCGATAATTTTCAGATATATTGTTCTGTATTTTCGATAATGTTTCACATATATTGTGCTATATTGTAATGTTTCAGATATATTGCTTTTGTATTTTCAGATAATGTTTCAGATATATTATTCTGTATTTGATAATGTTTCAGATATATTGTGCTGTATTTGACAATGTTTCAGATATATTGTTCTGTTTTGATAATGTTTTTGATATATTGTGCTGTATTTCACAATGTTTCAGATATATTGTTCTGTATTCGATAATGTTTCAGATATATTGTTGTATTCGATAATGTTTCAGATATATTGTGCTGTATTTGACAATGTTTCAGATATATTGTTCTGTATTCGATAATGTTTCAGATATATTGCGCTGTATTTGATAATGTTTCAGATATATTGCGCTGTATTTGACAATGTTTCAGATATATTGTGCTGTATTTGACAATGTTTCAGATATATTGTGCTGTATTTGACAATGTTTCAGATATATTGTTCTGTATTCGATAATGTTTCAGATATATTGTGATGTATTTGACAATGTTTCAGATATATTGTGCTGTATTTGACAATGTTTCAGATATATTGTTCTGTATTCGATAATGTTTCAGATATATTGACAATGCTGTATTGTGACATATGTTTCAGATATATTGTGCTGTATTTGACAATGTTTCAGATATATTTGACGTTTCAGACTGTATTCGATAATGTTTCACATATATTGTGCTGTATTCGATAATGTTTCAGATATATTGCGCTGTATTTGACAATGTTTCAGATATATTGTGCTGTATTTGACAATGTTTCAGATATATTGTTGTATCCAAATATACTGTTTCATAATATTTCATGTATCTGTATTTGATAATGTTTCAGATATATTATTCTGTATTTGATAATGTTTCACATATATTGCATTTGATAGTTTTCAGATATATTGTTCTGTGTTGACAATGTTTCAGATATATGCGCTGTATTCGACAATGTTTCAGATATATTGTATATGTATTCGATAATGTTTCAGATATATTGTGCTGTGATTTTCAGATATTGTTCAATGTTTTCAGATATATTGTGCTGTATTTGACAATGTTTCAGATATATTGTGCTGTATTTGACAATGTTTCAGATATATTGTGCTGTATTTGATAATGTTTCAGATATATTGTGCTGTATTTGACAATGTTTCAGATATATTGTTCTGTATTCGATAATGTTTCACATATATTGTGCTGTATTTGACAGTGTTTCAGATATATTGTGCTGTATTTGACAATGTTTCAGATATATTGTTCTGTATTCGATAATGTTTCAGATATATTGTGCTGTATTTGACAATGTTTCAGATATATTGTTCTGTATTCGATAATGTTTCAGATATATTGTGCTGTATTTGACAATGTTTCAGATATATTGTGCTGTATTTGACAATGTTTCAGATATATTGTTTCGTGTAATGTTTCAGGATATATGTGTTGTGCTGATTTTGACACAATATTTCAGATATATTGTGCTGTATTTGACAATGTTTCAGATATATTGTGCTGTATTCAATAATGTTTCAGATATATTGTTCTGTATTTGACAAATATTTTGCGATATCTTGTTTCTGCTGTTTGACAGTGTTTCAGATATATTGTGCTGTATTTGACAATGTTTCAAATATATTGTTCTGTATTTGACAATGTTTCAGATATATTGTGCTGTATTTGACAATGTTTTCGAATATATTGTGCTGTATTTGACAATGTTTCAGATATATTGTGATGTATTTGACAATGTTTCAGATATATTGTTCTGTATTCGATAATGTTTCAGATATATT
>CM072695.1:3252191-3288061 GCA_036884735.1 Huso huso
AAATAAGTGCAAGTTGTCATCTCAGTGTGAAGGCCCCTATATAAACACAAGAAAAAAGGCGTTTCCTTTTTGCCCTAGCAGGGTACCATTCTGTCAGGAGCTTATTCCATTGTAGCTGCCCTTGTGATACCATTGCCCTTAGCATCGATCATTTGTTCTGCCCATACAGTAAGACATTTACAATGACAAAAAAGCACCTCCTCACATACTGACGTGAGCCTTCTCTACAGTTAAAGAATTTTCCTTTTGTCTATGGCTACTTGTATGTTGGAATGTCACTTCGTTTCAGAACGTTTGTTTCTCAGCGCTATGTTTACTATTGTTGTACCGTTTTTCTGTTTATTGCTTTCTGTACAACTCCAAGGATGCTACAAAAAACAAAGGGGTTTTCTATGTTAAAATAATTCAAACAATAGTATTCCTGGGTAACTGTTTATAGAATGCTGAATAAGTTTTCCTTTCTGTGCACATAGCAGGAACCAGACCTTGCTGGCTATACATTTTCTTTACATACAAGCTGTCTCCCAACTTGAACAGCTACCTTCATCAACAGGAGGTTATGTATGTCACCTGCAAGCTACACCGCAGCCCAGGGAAGCAACACGTAACAATCTCCTTTTCTTCTGATTAGGTATTCTTTTTGCTTTTAGGATTTAGTTTCTACACATAAGCCTTTATTAATTGAAAGACTTACAATGGTCGTATTGACTTGTTGGACAACATTGTGTAGGATAATGGAATGCTCTTTCAAATCAGATTGTTTAGCCTTCACTTTTGAACACAGGGATAAGTGTGTTCCCTCTTCCACACTTCAACATTAATCAGCTTCGCATTACTGCTATAAGCATTCTTAAATCATCTTTCTCTGTAGCAGAGGACTGAGTAAGACAGCAGATAGCATTTCCACATCCCACACAAGCACAATCAACCTACATGTGAATTTTAGACAAATAAATAAATAAACCTAGAGATAAATTCCACAGAGTATACTTTGCCTCAGCAGGTAAACCATATGCCTGAGCCGGATATCATTTACCCTGCAGGAGTTGTTCAAATATGCTTATGAAACACTGTCGAAAAACGTCTTCAGAAAGGCAGTACGTGATAAAGTAAAATAATGATTTTGTAATTGATTTTCATGTGTCCCAGCAGGCTAAACCACATCCACAGTTTCTATGTATACTTTATTTTGATGAATCGATCATAATGTTTTCCGGTAGAATGTGTATTTTAAGTTTCTTATTACCCACAATTAGTTCTATTCCTGGAGCTTACAAATTATATTTACCACACTGAACAGTAAGGGCTAAGCATGTGTATTCTTATATGCTATGCTTTGATTTTTCATGCACTTTGATTTTCGATAGATCAATTCAAGCATTTTATGGATTGTAGAATGACTTTAGGTAAGCAAAACAAGTACTATTTATTGTATTATTTATTATAATCACTTTGATGTCACTGAATGCATTGTGTTATTCAATTGTACAGTTATTGTCACCACTCTTTTTAATTACAGACGTGTTAAATCTATCTTCGACAGTAATTTTTTCTCTATGTGGTGTTTTTTCTTAATTACCTTGTGTTATGACTGGTGTGCCCTATTAGGAAACAATGAATGAAACACAAACCACGCTTATAGTTAATGGTATAGCATTGAAAATTTCTATTTGGGGAAGCTCAAACATTTAAATAGTTGGCTAGGCTTTTGAGCTGGATTACTGCAGTAGTCTGTGTTCATACATGCCAACAGTCCCTATATGGTTGGGACAGTCCCGATTTCCTAGCAAATGTCCCGCGTCCTGATGCATAGGAATAAAAGTCCCGATATTTACCCATAGAATATGTCTGTTATATAATAATGAGTGTTTTTTTGCGTATGACTCCTCCCATGTGTATGATGCATAATTTGACATCTTAGTACATTTTATTTTTTGATTCATTGTAGTGTTGCTCAGTTAGCTTCCTGTTTTGATCTCAGCAAATACTCTGTGCATTAATCAGAACTAGGATCAAAGTCAACAGCAGGAACTACATTAATGTACAAGCATCGATTAATCATGACATAACAAAACAAGCTGTTGGATAAACATGATTTTTGAAATATTCCCTTTGCACCAGCTTGTGCTAATTTTGCCTGAAAAGGCTAAGCCCCTTTGAAAGAGCCTCTAACCATAGTTTGAGAATGTGTAGGTCATTAGCTAGCTGGGTCAGCCCTCGTTTGACCTCGTGGAATAGAAGAGCCAAAATAAGAACACATGAAACCCATGACATTTTTCTGTCTCATAATTGCTGATACGATGTGACAGTTTCTGGAAAATTGGTGTTTGACTCAGAACCATAAGCCTGATGAGGTTAATTTGAAAGGGCATATAGAAGCAATATGGAAACTGTCAAGGGTTGACAGGTAGCCCTGTCATCAGATTTTAATAAGAACACCAATAGTGAAGGCTGTCATTAAGCTGCAAGATAATAAATATGAAAGTCACCTTTACCGAAGGTATGGAAATGTAGTCAGCATTCAAGTAGTCAGGCAAAATAGAACATGGAAATTGGTAGTTTTATTTTTATCTCCTTTTGGGGGAATATTTTACACTGCCCAATTTAGAATAGTGGATATCAATTGCATTTCACATTCCGGAATTAATTATTATTTAAAATATAGCTCATCGAGGCATTGAAAATTACTATCTGTGAAGAATGAAGAAAAAGGTTTATTGCCATGCTTCTGGGATACTTTTTTCAAGGTCTCCTTCATAATTATAATTTTTTATTTTATTTTGATCATTACTCCTAAAAACTTGTTATGTTGTTTCCAGCATGCATAGTGGTGTAAAGACATTGGGACAGGGCTGTGTTTTCTAAATCTGGTATATAAAATGATGATGTTTTTTTGTTCTGAACTGAACTGCACTGCAATGGAATGCCTCTTATTGTCAGTAAGTGGTTCACTGTGATTTTAATTTGAGTTAACAGGCTCTTCTTCAGAGCAGAACCCATAAACAAACCTTAGCACTCTCTCTTGTTCAAACAAACAAACAAACAAACAATCTCATTATTGTTGTGCCAATAGAGTGCACTCTACCCCATTCGCTGAATCTGCATACCTAATACTTTGAGGTATAGAAATTACAAATACAATATAGTGATATAAACACCTGAAAGCTCTGTTGGAATTCGGTGAGTCCACAGATCTGTGAGGTAATGGGGCCCACAGCCATACAACGCCTTGTAAGTTAAAACCAATGCAAGCAAAGGAACCCATTTTAAAAAGTGGTAACAGTATTATTTCTTCATGACTCAGGCCTCACGATGCCAGATAGATAAGGTATAGTTTCATCAACACATTCTTTGCATTTTCCACTGTGCCAAGAATGAACGGAATAATCCACCCATGCACTCATTATAACATTAGCTTCCAGTCTCACTAAGCTAGCTGATGCGCCTTTGAGCATCAATCTCCTGTAATTGCCAACATGGGTGTCAATTACTTTGGGATGAGCGAGAAAATAATCTTCTCAGTTTTCCAAATGTGCATTTTTATTTTAATCATAGAGTGCAGAGTGTAATTGTGTAGATGTGCTGAGGTCAGTGATACATCCCTTAATTGAAATGAGATGGTGTTTGGTTTTAGTTTTATGTGTTTGTTGCACAGCAGAACCTCGAAAGCTAGATCATAGCAACCAGAGAAGCATGTGCTAGGGTTTAATATGTACTTTATATATTAGGATGAAACCACCAACTGTGCTGCTACTAACCTATGGAATTTCAGATTATAATGTGCACCCTTTTAGAAATGTACACATTATATACGGGTGTGCAGTGTCCTGGTGTTATAAAATCTATAGCGATAGTATGGTGTTTTTTCAAGGTAATGTACTAGGTGCACGCTATACTTAGAGATGTAACCCTAGTCTGCTCAGTTTTCAAAACAATTTATGTTATATTTTTTAAAAATACACTTTTTTTGTTATTATGAAAAACTGAAATATATTATTTCACTAGAACTTTAACAACAATGTCTTTACAATTGTAGCATTATAACAATATAAATCACAACATAACATATTATTTTTCCAATGGCAGCATTATATAAGTATAAATAACATATGTTATTTTTTTTTTACCATTGCAGCATTATAATAAGTGTGTCAAATAGTCATTGTGCAGTCATCACTTTTTAGAAATTATTTTTTGTGTGATAGATTTCAAAGCAGACGCCCTTCAAACTCTCATCAATGCTAAAGTCTTTATCTAGCACATACACATCAGAAAACTTGAGTTTCCTTACATTTTCAATCACATCATATACTGTATCTTCCATAATTTCAGCTACAGTGACTATTGCTGTTATATGCATTACTATCTGTGAAGTGTAGGTTATTTCATCAGCAGAATAAATCGGTCGTTTTGCCCAGTACCAATCCTGACAAGGTTTCCTTACAACACCAACAAATAAGTAAATACGCTCATCTCATTCTCTGTAGCAAGCATCATTTTTTTTATTCCCAGCTGTGCTTATCTAAGGATGGGCTGGTCTGAGTGTCATACACATTTCTTAGGGACTGCTGTTTTAGGAAAGGAAATTGAAACCCTCTACATTATTACTCCAGATGCCCTTGAGAAAACCATGCAATTAACCTGAAAATCTAGTCAAAGTAAAGCTTCCCAAACTGTGGTCTGTGAGCACACGTTTCCAGAAACAAATCAGACTGTTCCATTAGGGGTGTGCAGAGGGGCCATTACTTGTATTTGGAGTTAAAACGCTAAAAACTACTATAAGCTTTGCACTTGTGTATTACTCGTACTAAAAATTGCCATTCTCGTGGATACTTGTTTATACTTTTTACTCGGCACACCTCTGTACGGCGTCCCATGACAATTCTTGTATGAAAGCAATACAGTTTTCTAATCTGTTGACAGTAGAGCTTTATGATGAATTAATGGGCATCCTTAATGTGACACAGGGCATTGAGATGAATAGGGGGATATTTTTTAGCCATGTTATATTATTGTACAGAATTGTAGTAAGTTGAGTATTTAATAATATGCATGGAGGTGTGTATGTACGAGCATGATTTTGTGATGTGATTAAATAATTATCATCACGTTTCTGTGTCCATATATTGAGGCATATTTTCTACACAAATGCAGTTCCTAAATTAAGCAGAGAAACAAAAAAGCAGCATTGCTATTTTCTGATATGTTTTCTTAACTGACCCCCCCCCCCAAACACACTTTGTATGTAGTAATTTTGTGTGGTGTTAGTGACACTAAGCAAAAGGGTTAATTACATTTTTGTTGTTGATAAAGGAGAACATGTGTACGACTATAATGTTATTATAATAACAAGCCATGTTAAAGTAGAAGAGAAACAGTCATTCTGTTATAGGCATTTTAGCAAATGAGTACCGTTTCTAAAAAAAAAAGAAACGGTGCTATTTAGGCAGTGTGGATACAAGAGTGATGCAGTATTTCACAAAGAGAATTTGAACTTAACAATGAAAAGCTAGATGGCACAGCAAGCAGTTACTACAGAAATGATAATCTGATTATACAAATACACTGATAATATTTAATAAATAATGGATTTATGAAGCCTACAATTGACCATCACCACTGAATTATAAAAACTTTGGTTGGATACTTATAAACTTCATCTTTAAGGTTGAGTTGAAATACACAGAGTCCTTGAATGCAGCATTTAATGCATGACTGTCCTATTTTATAATGTCTAAGAGACACAAATGGCAGAAGAAAAAAAAATAGCAAATATATAAAATGATTACTTTTCACAGGTTTTTACAAAGGAGGACATGGACAACATGCCCCACATGTCAACCTGTTCCTATCCAGTTTTAAATAACTTTAGTATAACAGAGGCAGAAGTGTTAAAGGGAATAGGAGCTCTTAAAATAAACAAATCCCCTGGGCCGGATGAGATCCTGCCAATAGTACTCAAAGAAATGAAAGTAGTTATTTACAAACCGCTAACCAAGATTATGCAACAGTCTCTTGACACAGGGGTTGTACTGACAGACTGGAAAATTGCAAACGTGATACCGATCCACAAAAAGGGAGACAAAACCGAACCAGGTAACTACAGACCAATAACCCTGACTTCTATTATACTGTATGTAAACTTATGGAAACTATAATAAGATCCAAAATAGAAAATTACCTATATGGTAACAATATCCTGGGAGACAGTCAGCATGGTTTTAAGAACATAAGAACATAAGAATGTTTACAAACGAGAGGAGGCCATTCAGCCCATCTTGCTCGTTTGGTTGTTAGTAGCTTATTGATCCCAGAATCTCATCAAGCAGCTTCTTGAAGGATCCCAGGGTGTCAGCTTCAACAACATTACTGGGGAGTTGGTTCCAGACCCTCACAATTCTCTGTGTAAAAAAAGTGCCTCCTATTTTCTGTTCTGAATGCCCCTTTATCTAATCTCCATTTGTGACCTCTGGTCCTTGTTTCTTTTTTCAGATCAAAGAAGTCCCCTGGCTCGACATTGTCTATACCTTTTAGGATTTTGAATGTTTGAATCAGATCGCTGCGTAGTCTTCTTTGTTCAAGACTGAATAGATGACATGCCTTTTAAACCCGGGATAATGAAAGGGAGATCATGTCTAACTAACCTGCTTGATTTTTTTGAGGATGCAACATCGACAATGGATAATTGCAAAGCATACGACGTGGTTTATTTAGATTTCCAGAAAGATTTTGACAAAGTCCCGCATAAAAGATTAATTCTCAAACTGAACGCAGTAGGGATTCAAGGAAATGCATGCACATGGATTAGGGAGTGGTTAACATGTAGAAAACAGGAAGTACTGATTAGAGGAGAAACCTCAAATGGAGGTAACCAGTGGTGTACCACAGGGGTCAGTATTAGGTCCTCTGCTATTCCTAATCTACATTAATGATTTAGATTCTGGTATAGTAAGCAAACTTGTTAAATTTGCAGATGACACAAAAATAGGAGGAGTGGCAAACACTATTGCAGCAGCAAAGGTCTTTTAAAATGATCTAGACAGCATTCAGAACTGGGCAGACACATGGCAAATGACATTTAATAGAGAAAAGTGTAAAGTACTGCATGCAGGCAATAAAAATGTGCATTATAAATATCATATAGGAGATACTGAAATTGAAGAAGGAATCTATGAAAAAGACCTAGGAGTTTATGTTGACTCAGAAATGTCTTCATCTAGACAATGTGTGGAAGCTATAAAAAAGGCCAACAAGATGCTCAGATATATTGTGAAAAGTGTTGAATTTAAACCAAGGGAAGTAATGTTAAAACTTTACAATGCATTAGTAAGACGTCATCTAGAATATTGTGCTCAGTTCTGGTCACCTCGTTACAAAAAGAATATTGCTGCTCTAGAAAGAGTGCAAAGAAGGGCGACCAGAATTATCCCATGTTTAAAAGGCATGTTGTATGCAGACAGGCTTAAAGAATTGAATCTATTCAATCTTGAACAAAGAAGACTATGTGGTGATCTGATTCAAGCATTCAAAATCCTAAAAGGTATAGACAATGTCAAGCCAGAGGACTTTTTTGACCTAAAAAAAGAAACAAGGACCAGGGGTCACAAATGGAGATTAGATAAAGGGGCATTCAGAACAGAAAATAGCAGGCACTTTTTTACACAGAGAATTGTGAGGGTCTGGAACCAACTCCCCTGTAGTAATGTTGTTGAAGCTGACACCCTGGGATCCTTCAAGAAGCTGCTTGATGAGATTCTGGGATCAATAAGCTACTAACAATCAAATGAGCAAGATGGGCTGAATGGCCTCCTCTCGTTTGTAAACTTTCTTATGTTCTTATGTTCTTATGTTCTTATAATGAAGACCAAAGTCTGCACCAATTAGATAGAGAAAAGGCGTGAGTGGGAAGGAGGGAACTTATCAATTTCCATACAACACATGAGCCACATGGGATTGGGAGATCTGACATGCATTGCATGTAACAAGGCAAATGTATTCCCTTTTTCCATGCGTTAAAGAATAACAATTGAAACACTGTAGATCAATTTAATATATGCAGACAAAGATTACCATAGCAATCTTGTACTGAAAATCAGCACCCGTGAACCAAACATCTTTGATCATCAATCCATTTCTGTACATTTTAAACTTGACTTCTCTATTATGTACACAGCAGTCAACCCATCTTTTATATGTATTTAGAGGGTGCATGATGGTCTTTCGTTTGATGTCACTGTTGCCTAAACCAGTCATGAACGGCCTGCACTAACAAGGTGCATTCGTATAGGCCTTTCAACATAAGAGCATTTTCATCCACCACACAACTCACTGCTGCAGTAATGGTTTGCTATAGTTTTATTATTATTGCAGCTTTAATTGGAACAGTCCAAATGCCCCGCCTACAGCGGACAATGGTTCACCCCACTGTGGCAGAGCAGGGCTCTGCCCTTGAAAATACTGGCAGGGATGGAGTTAAATTCTCCTCCCTGCCCAGGTTGATTGTGTCAGGTGGGAGCAATCAATCAATTAATTATTCAATTATCGCTCAGCCACCTGGCATAAAAGGAGGCCTCAGCCTCCCAGTGAGGGGAGAGTTTTAGAAGGAGAGGAAGCAAGAGTGTTTTTTGTGCGGGCTGTCTTTTTATTTTTGAATCCAGTGAAGGCAACGCCCAGCCTGGAAGCCTTATTTTGTAAGTTTTGTTTTGTGCTTATTGTCTATTATTTCTGTTTAAAACCCTTTTTGTTTGGCTCTCGTGCCGGTTTATTTTGTATTTTTTTGGTATATTAAAAGCTTTATTTTTGAACTTTCACACTGTCTCTGAGTCTCAACCTCTGTCATCTGTCACACCCACCTATACTAAGACATTCTTGTTCGTTATGTGCAGAAAACAAGAAATCTCCAGTTGATGACACAGCAACTTGCTTATGTTTCTGAACGAAGTGTTGCTATCGCCTTTGGGGCATCAGGACTGAGTTAATCGAGGCACGCAGCTTGCTGCAAAGCGAGCTGGCCTGAAGTTAATCTGCACCCCGTCCTTGCAGATTACGAAATATAAGAACTATGACATTTATTTCTTTACCAGATTAATGGACTGAGTTTCAAGCAATACCAATTCAGCTGTATGTAACTCTGACTGGTTGTGTATACTGTAATATGGGAATGGTTTCATTTGAGCAAACCATGCATTTGCACGATTCTAACAAACAGCTGCGACAAACAGCTTTGTAAACAGGCTTGTAGATGCCAGTGGATGTACTAGGTGCTTGTACTATAGATTTCCTGCCTGAAAATCTCAAAAGCTTTAGAGTAATTGAATATGCTTCGGCAAAGGTTAATTGCACTGCTATTTGCCTAGTCTTACTAGTTTGAGTTCTGTTTCTGCAGGTCAGTGACCTCTGGAGCATAGCTTTCATTGTAATAAAACCCACAGCAGTAGAAAGTCAATTTCCTCTGCATCTATAAATAAATCCTGTGGCTTCAAGGGAGACTGGCCATTACCAAGCAGCGAGTCTGGGGTAGTCATTTTCCCAAACGATAGTTGTTACAAATAATCCATTGCTGCACAGCAGTGAGGGAGGTCAGAGGTTAGCTATTTCACAATTTCCTTGTTTGGGAAACATTGGATATGTTTACAACAACTTCTGGCACCAGAATGGAACGTTCTTTATCTAGAATTTTTATGTCATTATACCATCAACATACTATAGTTTCCAGATTTTGGAAATGCGCGTTCCAAGTAAACACCTGGAGGGGGTAAGTTCAGTGCCAGTTTGGTACGATTGACATCATTCCATGGGTCAGCATGCGGACATTCAACAGACAGAAATACACTTCCATTCCTCCTGTAACCCTGTTGAAAATCCATATCTCACTACATCACAACAAATCATGCAAGAGCCAATGAAACAATTAAAAAATAAGCCAGCCAGGGACAAGGCACAGAATTACATCAGCACTTGTCAAAAGTCCATTCTCAGGAATTTCAAAACATGCATCTCTGAATAATGTCAAAACAGGTTGTCCATTTAGATCAAACAATAAACCCTTAGCTTACAGTCCTTAAGATCATACATAGCAGCATTGCATACTGCTATTAAAAAATATTAAAATACAAAATACTTATAGTAATTATATTAGCTATAGCTTTTCTTTGAAATGTAATTGATTTGTAGATATAATTTACCAGACACATTTTTATGAACTTCATGCTATAGTGTAGCGACTCTGATAGCCACAATGCTGAGTAACCCAAAACGAAGCACATAAAAAAAAACACTTAACATAAATTAATTTAAACAAGGAAAACAATGGGATAGCTGATTTCAGCACCACTAAACAGCTATCCTAGTATTACCTTTGCAATAGAGATGGTACAAGAGTAAGATGCAGGGCAAGCTGTAAACTGTAACTTAGTTCAATCATGTGATGAACAAACATGGTTTACAGGCAAAATATAAACTATTTCAAGATGGAAGTAAACTTTGATCTCATTTTTTACTTACATCGGGAAATTTTAAAAGTGGAATTTCAAAACGACTTTATAAAACAGCGGGTCTGATCCTCAAGACCCAGTTCACCTGTCGGAAGGGACACGCTCCACACTGGTTGCTAGGGCTGTGTATTTGTTTCACCATACCTCGATACATAGGTACATACACAATGAATACCAGGGCTGTGTATCTCTGGGTTCAAACGATCGACACATACCTCGATACATAGGCACATACACAATGAATACTAGGGCTGTGTATCTGGGTTCTAAGATGACACATACCTCGATACATAGGCACATACACAATGAATACCAGGGCTGTGTATCTCTGGGTTCATTACATAGGTACATACACAATGAATACCAGGGCTGTGTATCTCTGGGTTCACAAGGATACAACACATACCTCGATATTCAGACAAAATATGAATACCAGGGCTGTATCTCTGGGTTCAAGATACAACACAACCTTACATGACATACACAATGAATACCAGGGCTGTTTCTCTGGGTTCACAACAATACACATACCTCGATACATTTACACAATGAAACCAGGGCTGTGTATCTCTGGGTTCAACGATACCACACATTATACATAGGTACATACACAATGAATACCAGGGCTGTGTCTCTGGGTTCAAACAATGCACATACCCTCGATACATAGACACATACATAATGAATACTAGGGCTGTGTATCTCTGGGTTCTAACGATACAACACATACCTCGACATAGGTACATACACAATGAATACCAGGGCTGTGTATCTCTGGGTTCTAACGATACAACACATACCTGGTACATACACAATGAATACCAGGGCTGTGTATCTCTGGGTTCACCAATCGACACATACCTCGATACATAGGTACATACACAATGAATACCAGGGCTGTGTATCTCTGGGTTCACAACAATGCGACACATACCTCGATACATAGGTACATACACAATGAATACCAGGGCTGTGTATCTCTGGGTTCACAACGATCTGACACATACCTCGATACATATAATACCAGGGCTGTGTATCTCTGGGTTCACAACAATGCGACACATACCTCGATACATAGACACATACATAATGAATACTAGGGCTGTGTATCTCTGGGTTCACAACGATACCACACATACCTCGATACATAGGTACATACACAATGAATACTAGGGCTGTGTATCTCTGGGTTCACAACAATACCACATATACCTCGATACATAGACACATACACAATGAATACCAGGGCTGTGTATCTCTGGGTTCACTAGGATACAACACATACCTCGATACATAGGCACATACACAATGAATACCAGGGCTGTGTATCTCTGGGTTCACAACAATACCACATATACCTCGATACATAGGTACATACACAATGAATACCAGGGCTGTGTATCTCTGGGTTCACAAGGATACAACACATACCTCGATACATAGACACATACACAATGAATACCAGGGCTGTGTATCTCTGGGTTCACAACGATACCACACATACCTCGATACATAGGTACATACACAATGAATACCAGGGCTGTGTATCTCTGGGTTCACAACAATGCGACACATACCTCGATACATAGGTACATACACAATGAATACCAGGGCTGTGTCTCTGGGTTCACACCTCGATACATAGGTACATACACAATGAATACTAGGGCTGTGTATCTCTGGGTTCTAACGATGCGACACATACCTCGATACATAGGTACATACACAATGAATACCAGGGCTGTGTATCTCTGGGTTCACAAGGATACAACACATACCTCGATACATAGGTACATACACAATGAATACTAGGGCTGTGTATCTCTGGGTTCACAACGATACGACACATACCTCGATACATAGGCACATACACAATGAATACTAGGGCTGTGTATCTCTGGGTTCACAACGATACCACACATACCTCAATACATAGGCACATACACAATGACTACCAGGGCTGTGTATCTGGCTATTTATCTGTGTATGCTGGATTATATATAACTGGATTTCTTATGGGGAGAAAAAAAGAACTACCAATTTAAGTGCAAACAATGGTAAGTTTGTTAATATAATTCAAGTAACAGCTTGAATTGTGTTAATGTTACTCAATATTAACTAAACATTACATATGTTTGTCAGTCTATTTGTACTAGTTGTTAACAGTTATTGAATACAAAAGCTTAACCAAAAGGGCCCTCTCTGTCTATCTCTCTCTTTCTCCCTCTGGATTTACCCAGGATCCTGAGCCCTGTAGACAGGTACAAACTGTTTTTTTCCTCATTATTTACGCTGTGTTTATCAGTGATTGGCAGTATATTTCTGTGTTGAGACCCTGTAGCAATATTGAGCATGCTGGTTTAATTGAGGGATGGCCCAGCGCAGGTAGTGATGACGCCAAAGCCCTCAGCTGGAGAGCTCCCCTGCATCCGAGGCAGAATGCGAGTAGTCAGGCTTACCTTGTACCACGTTTCCATGAACCACATAACCCGGGTACGTGCTCGAGTTGGCCCCCCCCACACCTCCGTTTCCATGTTTTTAAATTACTTGTGTTGGCTTCCAATCTGGACGGGAGCCCGAATTCTCTGGTCCAATTTCACGTCTCAGACTGGCCTGAATTCTAAAGTCTGAATTCGGGCTAAGAGGAAATGACATTATTAAATGTCAAGCGGGAACATACCGTATAATAGGACATTTTGGCTGGTGTGTAAAAGAAGCGGTCGGCTTTTGGCACATGCTTCGGAGAACAGCATGTGTTCGTCTTTGCCGCTCCAGAGTCAGCGTGGGGGTGGAAGCGGTGAGCTGAGCCTAAAAATAATTGGCTATTCCAAATTGGGGAGAAAATGATAAAAAAAAATAATAAAATGGTGACTACTACATTTGAAAGAAAAAAAAAGTATTCAACATGTAGTGTTTTATTCTCTTGTGAACTCTAGAATAAGCCATCCTTAAAGTAAAATTAGCATTTTGCTTGAGGTAGAATGTAAGAAAAGTATTATTAATTTCAATTCATGCTTTGAGTTAATGAACACTACAGTAATTGTTTGTTGTATGTGATTTATACAAATTGATGTGGGTTTTACAAGACAATTATCATTCTGCGTTTAAAGCTAGAATTAGCTAAATTTAGCTGTTTTAATAATAGATAATTCTCGTTAGGTTGTCTGGGTGCAAAGAGTGTCTATCTCGCAAGAGTGAGAATTGCCTTTTGAACCAAACACATATATACAAGACTGATTTAACAATGCTTTGATCATCAAATATTAACGAAAGTAAATATTTGTGTTACTAACAATACCCTTGTTAAGACTAACCTTCGTCTTAAATAACTGTCAAGAATGTGATTGTAAACTTTAAGGGAATCTCCCATAGATTGTTTTGGATCGCTAATCAACTATCAGGAGTGGGGTGTCGTTTTTTAAACTTTCTTTTCCATACTGTTCCGTTTAGTTAATTTTTCCTTTCTGTATTACTTTAGTTTAGTTGTTGCACCTTTAATTTATCCTTTATTTAGTTTTATTTCCAATAAAACTGTTCCTTTATATTCATTAGAATGCGTTGTCCAGTCTGATTATTTCCATATTGGTGAGTCCTACATGATTTTGAATTCAAATAAGGTATTATATGATTACAACTTAAACAAGTCCAAATACAAATATACCTTGCACACTACACCCTTGTCCAACACTTATTTCCCTGTTCTGCATACCAGTCTGCCAGAGGTATATGCACTGCATGAAACAAATGTGAAAGAATATCTAGATGGATTTATCTTTTAAATCATTAACAATTTGACTGTAATTCTGGTAACTTGGAAAAGCATGTAAACACCTTTTTTTTTTCATCAACTGGGAGAATTCAGACCAATTCGAGCGCACTCGAGTTGGCTGTCCGTGGAAACGAGGTATTGATGTGATGGCATCAACATTACAGCCAGGAAAAAGACAGGGTCACTGCTTACAATAGCAATATCCATCCACTAGTACAGAAAACAGGAGTAACTACAATCAGGACATAATAAAAAGCACAATACTTTAATACACTAGAAGGATTAAAATGCACTACTATGTGAACGTGTTGAAGTCCTAAAGCACAGGCTGATTAACACAGTGGGATAGATCCTTTCACCCCTGAATGTCTGGGTTTAAGTCCAGTGTGGATCACAGTGCACAGAAATCTACACGTAAATGGAGTCCATGCTTAATGGGAGTATTGTTTCCGGTGTTCCCGTGGGTAAGGGAGGCAAAGTGGCCCAGTAAGCTCAAATGAACAGGTGCAGGCTCTCAAGCTCCTGGGTATAATGAAGCAGTTGGCTTGGTCGTGGGATTGGAGGATGCCCATTGACCTTCAGTCTTGACTCTTCATGGCAGAGATTGCTGTGAATACAATATCATTAAAACTGGTGCTGAGCTTTCCAGGAACTCATGAGTACTCCTCAGGTACTCTTTTAGATTAGAAAACGATTCAATACCATCAGCTCACTGGAACGTTACCGCATCAACTGTGAATCAAACTTAAAATCAATCCGTGCAAGTGCCGGCCTTTCTATTTTGGCTTGCTGTAATGAAAGCTCAGTTCTATTGGACAGAAAATACTTGGTCCAAATGTATTTCATTATTCACCAAACCAGCCAATCAATACTTGGCACCGATGAAAGGAACCAGTCCTGTACCTGCAACTGCCAAGTCAACCAATCATAGCCTGTCAGCTCGACTGAAGCTCAGCATCTTTCAACAACAACAAACGGACAGCTCAGTAATATTGCTCCATTCAGATATTTGGCACTGTCCAGATAAACTATAATCAACTCTGACAAGTAAAACGTTTTGTTTTATATATATATATATATATATATATATATGATCCTTTTATGAACATTTTCGACTATTTTCCTAAAACTCTTCTCAGTGGAAGGGTACCTGATGAATAATTACAAGATCAAGGTAAATCTAGGTTTTGAAGTGATTTTTTTAAAGAAAATAATGAGAAATTGTTTTCTAATAACGATAGTACCCTCTCGATGAAGGCTCTGCTGTGTGGTAGTTGAGCTCGACTTTCATTAGCGCCCTCGCCTTCGGATCGGTACACATAGCTTCAGCCATGGTCAGCTAGCACACGGTAGAGCCTTCATTGACAGGCTCTTATCGCTTCGGAATCTGTTTCATAAAACATCTAGTGCTTTTTCTATTTGTGTCTTTCAAGTGCCCTATGAATTAATTCATTCAGTCATGAGTATTGGAACTGCTTACATTTCATAAGCAACCCTTGTAGTTAATCTCTTGCTTGGAGGCTAACGCTAATGCTCATAACCTCGACCAGCTGAAGTGTCTCTATTAGAGATATAATGCTGCTGTCTGCCTCGATCACTCTCTAATGTATTGAACATTTGAATGTGTAAAGTGGATTCATAAAGAAGTCACATTTTGTGTGGAATAATAACTGACCAGTACACAAGCCCATGAAGCCCATGTCTTGCTTCAGGAGGCAGTGTGGTCCAGTGGTTAAAGTCCAGGGCTTGTAACCAACAGGTTCAAATCCCTCTTCTGCCACTGACTGACTCACTGTGTGACCCTGAGTAAGTCACTTAACCTCCTTGTGCTCCATCCTGCGGATGAGATGTTAAATCAATGATGAACATGATATATTCTTCAGAGTCAAATGCATGATTGTCAACCAGTGGAAAACACATACACATTATATTAAAGTCTGTACAATTATTTACACAACGTACCTGATCAAAACAGAACATACATTTATTATTTACGTTGCAAGTCCTGTATGCTGTATGTTTTTATGCATTTGTTTCTGTATTTCATTTTAAGAAGGGCAGTGTGGCAAGATAGCTTAGCTGGATGACATCAGACCAGAAATGAAACCATAACAGGCAAGTACTGCGGTGCGAGACGCAAACACGCTCGTTTCTTTATTAAATAAAAAGGTTGAACAAAAACACAAACACTGATACAAAGCAAAAGGCATGATGACCAAAACAAACAAACAGAACACGGACCAAACAAACAAGAATCGTGCTGGTTTATAACCAGCACACGTAGCAATTGTTTATATACTGAGCATCAAAAGAAACTTATCACTTATATTTGAGCATCAAAAGAAACATATCATTTATATTTGAGCATCAAAGGAAACTTATCACTTATATTTGGATAAAATTCACTAGATGTGATCGAAAAATGACAAACTCTGTTTTAGAGCAGGTGCAGTGACCTTTTATTGTGCTGATTAACAACTGACATCACGAAGATGCTGCAAAATGATCTGTCGATCTTGGACAGGTGTTGTGACTCTTGGTCTCCCAGTTTGTGGCCTGTCATTGACAGAGTGTGTCTGGTTATACCGTCTCACCAGGTTTGAAATTGCTGGCTGTGAACACCCAAGACGACAAGCCACAGTACACTGTCCTAGTCCAGCCTCCTGTTTTTCTGTGATTTTCTTTATTGCTTGTATTCAAGCTTGCAATTCAACAGCTGAAATCACTCCATATCCAGTGTCCAATCAACTGTCTCACTAATTAGGTGATTAAGTGCATATGCTTCAGTCATAGTCACTCAAGCGTGTCATGGTCAAGGATGAATGATCGAGTGATTAAAAAGAAACCAAAAACATTTTGTCAGTGTCCATCATTTATATACCTTATTTTTTTCGAAAATCAATGTGTTATAATAGTGATAAGTTTCTTTTGATGCGCTGTATATTTAGGTTTTTACTCCTCACCACTTACGTTTTGTCTCCGAACACACTAACCTCTTTCTCATCTGTGATCATCCTATTTATACACCTGTGGCTTAATTAATAATTTAATAATTTATTCAATTCACAGCTCCAGTCACACTCCCACGTGTTTTTACAGGGAGGATTTTAACTGCTTCCCTGTCACCACTATTCCACACACACACAATCCACATCCCTGTGCTCACATACCAATATACATTAACTCCCCTGTGATACATAACCCAAACTATACAAAATAAACCAAAAATACACCCAGGGGCGGGGTTACCCCGTCACAGGAAGTGTCTCACAACCGTGGCCACTTTGAGCCAAATTCTGATACTACAGCATTCACAGTGTTATAGATTACACCGTTTATGTTTCAGCATGTGTTGCCGTAAGAAAGCCTGAAACTATGGGTGCGTTCGTAAACTCTGACGCTCGGAAAGAGCGTCCGAGAAATCTCTTCAGAGTGCTTCAAAGCGTGAATTTTCTCTTTAGTTTTCGAACGACCTAAAACGGTTTAATACTGATAGTACTTATTAACTATGAACATGCAGTTGTGCTGTTTAATGGCTTTTTCTTAGACCGATATAACCGATTTTATTATTTATATATTTTTTACATGAGTTTTCAACTCTTAAGTCTAATACTACTGTAATTATTACTGCTGCTCTTCAGTTTGATTTTTTTTGTGTGTGGCGGTACTGTTTAAAGAAAAAAACGAAAAACTGGTCAGTGCTAATTGGTGTTGAACAAGGCTAGCGTGTAGACGTCTCCTCACCTTTCTCCCCTTCAGTCTCTTCAAAAGGTAAAACCCGAACTTAAAATATGTGGAATATCATTTTTTTCTCAAATGACAAATATAGAAATAAATAATAAAAATAGGTTTAGAATATACCTGCATCCACCACAGCGAGCCGTTAGCCTGTTTGAAAGTGAACGTTCAGAGAATCCAGCTCTGAAGCTGGAGCGGCCAGAGTGTGCTCCGAGCATTCGGAAATTCATCTCCTCTGAGTTTTCAAATGGGGCAATGGGGTAATAAAATGGGGTCTTTCTGTAAAGGTTCTGTATAGGTTACCCCACACTTCAAGCTCACTTCAAGCTAAGAAAGCTTCTTAGAAATGCAAACAGACACATATTTCAGCTAGAAGTCTTTTTTTAATGTCTTCAAAGTTCAAACGATTGTCACTGAATTTATTAAGTTTCTTTTAGTCTTTCAAAATTAAAATCAATACACTATGAATTCCAGGATAACCCTTTAATTATGTGCAGTCACAATATATCTGAAACATTGTCAAATACAGAACAATATATCTGAAACATTATCGAATACAGAACAATATATCTGAAACATTTATACAGCAATATATCAGAAACATTGTCAATACAGCACAATATATCTGAAACATTGTCAAATATCAAATACAGAACAATATATCTGAAACATTGTCCAAATACAGCACAATATATCTGAAACATTATCAAATACAGCACAATATATCTGAAACATTGTCAAATACAGCACAATATATCTGAAACATTATATCTGAAACATTGTCAAATACAGCACAATATATCTGAAACATTGTCAAATACAGCGCAATATATAATATATCATTGAAACATTATCGAATACAGAACAATATATCTGAAACATTGTCAAATACAGCACAATATATCTGAAACATTATCAAATACAGCACAATATATCTGAAACATTATCAAATACAGCACAATATATCTGAAACATTGCCAAATACAAATATATCTGAAACATTATCGTCAAACAATATATCTGAAACATTGTCAAATACAGCGCAATATATCTGAAACATTATCAAATACAGCACAATATATCTGAAACATTATCGAATACAGCACAATATATCTGAAACATTGTCAAATACAGCTGAAATATATCTGAAACATTGCTGAAACAATACAGCACAATATATCTGAAACATTATATCAGAACAATATATCTGAAAATATATCAAACATTGTCAAATACAGCACAATATATCTGAAACATTATCAAATACAGCATAATATATCTGAAACATTATATATCGAATACAGAACAATATATATCTGAAACATTGTCAAATACAGCACAATATATCTGAAACATTATCAAATACAGCACAATATATCTGAAAACATTATCAAATACAGAACAATATATCTGAAACATTGTCAAATACAGCACAATATATCTGAAACATTATCAACATATCAAATACAGAACAATATATCTGAAACATTATCAAATACAGCACAATATATCTGAAACATTATCAAATACAGCACAATATATCTGAAACATTATCAAATACAGCACAATATATCTGAAACATTGTCAAATACAGAACAATATATCTGAAACATTATCAAATACAGCACAATATATCTGAAACATTATCGAATACAGAACAATATATCTGAAACATTGTCAAATACAGCACAATATATCTGAAACATTATCAAATACAGCACAATATATCTGAAACATTATCGAATACAGAACAATATATCTGAAACATTGTCAAATACAGCACAATATATGAAACATTGTCAAACACTATATCTGAAACATTATCAAATACAGCACAATATATCTGAAACATTATCAAATACAGAACAATATATCTGAAACATTGTCAAATACAGCACAATATATCTGAAACATTATCAAATACAGAACAATATATCTGAAACATTGTCAAATACAGCGCAATATATCTGAAACATTGTCAAATACAGCGCAATATATCTGAAACATTATCGAATACAGAACAGTATATATAAATATCTTTACAGCAAATATATCTGAAACATTGTCAAATACAGCGCAATATATCTGAAACATTGTCAAATACAGCACAATATATCTGAAACATTATCAAATACAGAACAATATATCTGAAACACTATCAAATACAGCAAATATATCAAAATACAGCACAATATATCTGAAACATTATCGAATATACAGAACAATATATCTGAAACACTATCAAATACAGAACAATATATCTGAAACAAATACATCACAATATATCTGAAACATTATCACATACAGCACAATATATCTGAAACATTATCGAATACAGAACAATATATCTGAAACACTATCAAATACACAAAACATACAGCACAATATATCTGAAACATTATCAAATACAGCACAATATATCTGAAACATTGTCAAATACAGCACAATATATCTGAAACATTGTCAAATACAGTGCAATATATCTGAAACATTATCGAATACAGAACAATATATCTGAAACACTGTCAAATACAGCACAATATATCTGAAACATTGTCAAATACAGCACAATATATCTGAAACATTATCGAATACAGAACAGTATATTTGGAAACACTGTCGAATACAGCGCAATATATCTGAAACATTGTCAAACAATATCTGAAACATTGCAAAATAAGAAACATTATCAATATATCTGAAACATTGTCAAATACAGCGAAACATTATCGAATACATATATCTGAAACATTATCGAATACAGAACAATATATCTGAAAACATTGTCAAATACATCACAATATATCTGAAACATTATCAAATACAGCACAATATATCTGAAACACTATCAAATACAGCACAATATATCTGAAACATTGTCAAATACAGCGCAATATATCTGAAACATTGTCAAATACATATATCTGAAACATTATCGAATACAGAACAATATATCTGGAAGCACTATCAAATACATCACAATATATCTGAAACATTATCGAATACAGCACAATATATCTGGAAACACTATCAAATACAGCACAATATATCTGAAACATTATCAAATACAGCACAATATATCTGAAACATTATCAAATACAGCAAACAATATATCTATATCTGAAACATTGTCAAATACAGAATACAGAACAATATATCTGAAAACATTGTATATCTGAAACATTACAGCACAATATATCTGAAACATTGTCAAATACAGAACAATATATCTGAAACATTATCAAATACAGCAATATATCTGAAACATTATCGAATACAGAACAATATATCTGAAACATTGTCAAATACAGCACAATATATCTGAAACATTGTCAAATACAGCACAATATATCTGAAACATTATCGAAACATTATCAATACAGAACAATATATCTGAAACATTGTCAAATACAGCGCAATATATCTGAAACATTGTCAAACAGCACAATATATCTGAAACATTGTCAACACAGCACATATCTGAAACATTGTCAAATACAGCACAATATATCTGAAACATTATCAAACAGCGCAATACAAACATTGTCAAATACAATATATCTGAAACATTATCGAATACAGCACAATATATCTGAAACATTATCAAATACAGCACAATATATCTGAAACATTGTCAAATACAGCGCAATATATCTGAAACATTGTCAAATACAGCACAATATATCTGAAACATTGTCAAATACAGCACAATATATCTGAAACATTGTCAAATACAGCGCAATATATCTGAAATATATATCTGAAACAATACAGCATATATCAAACACAGCAAATAAGCACATATATCTGAAAACATTATCAAATACAGCACAAATATATCTGAAACATTATCAAACAGTACATATATCTGAAACATTATCAAATACAGTACAATATATCTGAAACATTGTCAAATACAGCACAATATATCTGAAACATTATCAGAAATATACAGAAACATTAACAATATATCTGGAAACATTGTCAAATACAGCTAATATATCTGAAACATTGTCAAATACATCACAATATATCTGAAACATTATCGAAAACACTGTCAAATACAGAACAATATATCTGAAACATTGTCAAATACAGCACAATATATCTGAAACATTATTACAGCACAATATATCTGAAACATTATACAGAACAATATATCTGAAACATTGTCAAATACAGCAAATAATATATCAGAAACATTATCAATACACAGCACAATATATCTGAAACATTATCAAATACAGATCAATATATCTGAAACATTATCAAATACAGCACAATATATATCTGAAACATTATCGAATACAGCACAATATATCTGAAACATTATCAAATACAGCAGCAATATATCTGAAACATTGTCAAATACAAACAATATATCTGAAACATTATCAAATTGCATACAGCACAATATATCTGAAACATTGTCAAATACAGCACAATATATCTGAAACATTGTCAAATACAGAACAATATATCTGAAACATTAATACAGCACAATATATCTGAAACATTGTCAAATACAGCACAATATATCTGAAACATATATCTGAAACACATCAATACAATATATCTGAAACACTGTCAAATACAGCGCAATATATCTGAAACATTGTCAAATACAGCGCAATATATCTGAAACACTGTCAAATACAGAACAATATATCTGGAAACACTGTCAAATACAGCACAATATATCTGAAACATTGTCAAATTATATCAAACATTACAAATACAGCACAATATATCTTGAAACATTATCAAATACAGCACAATATATCTGAAACATTGTCAAATACAGCACAATATATCTGAAACATTGTCAAACAGCACAATATATCTGAAACATTATCTGAAAACTATTAAATACAGCACAATATATATTTGAAACACTATCAACAATACAATATATCTGAAAACATTGTCAAATACAGCACAATATATCTGAAACATTGTCAAACATTATCGAACATTGTCAAATACAACAATATATCTGAAACATTATATCTGTCAAATACAGCACAATATATCTGAAACATTGTCAAATACAGCACAATATATCTGAAACATTATCAAATACAGAACAATATATCTGAAACATTGTCAAATACAACATTATCAAATATCTGAAAAACAATATATCAAACACAGTCAATATATATATGAAAACATTATCAAATACAGCACAATATATCTGAAACATTATCAAATACATTATATCTGAAACAATCAAATACAGCACAATATATCTGAAACATTGTCAAATACAGCACAATATATCTGAAACATTGTCAAATACAGAACAATATATCTGAAACATTATCAAATACAGCACAATATATCTGAAACATTATCAAATACAGCACAATATATCTGAAACATTGTCAAATACAGCACAATATATCTGAAACATTGTCAAATACAGCACAATATATCTGAAACATTATCAATACATATCTGAACATTGTCGAATCTGAAACATTGTCAAATACAGAACAATATATCTGAAACATTATCGAATACAGAACAATATATCTGAAACATTGTCAAATACAGCACAATAATATATCTGAAAAGCATTATCAAATACAGCACAATATATCTGAAACATTATCAAATACAGAATATCTGAAACATTGTCAATACAGCAATATATCTGAAACATTGTCAAATACAGCACAATATATCTGAAACATTATCAAATACAGCACAATATATCTGAAACATTATCAAATACAGCACAATATATCTGAAACATTGTCAAAACAGCAATAATATATCAAATACAAACATTGTCAACACAATATATCTGAAACATTATCAAATACAGAACAATATATCTGAAACATTGTCAAATACAGCGCAATATATCTGAAACATTGTCAAATACAGAACAATATATCTGAAACATTATCGAATACAGCACAATATATCTGAAACATTATCAAATACAGCACAATATATCTGAAACATTATCAAATACAGAACAATATAATATATCTGAAAACATTATCAAACATACAGAACAATATATCTGAAACATTGTCAAATACAGAACAATATATCTGAAACATTGTCAAATACAGCACAATATATCTGAAACATTATCGAATACAGAACAATATATCTGAAACATTGTCAAATACAGCAATAATATATCTGAAACATTAAATACAGTATCTGAAACATTACAGCACAATATATCTGAAACATTGTCAAATACAGCACAATATATCTGAAACATTATCGAATACAGCACAATATATCTGAAACATTGTCAAATACAGCACAATATATCTGAAACATTGTCAAATATATCAATATATCTGAAACATTATCAATACAGCGCAATATATCAGAAACATTGTCAAACAAATATATCTGAAACATTATCAAATACAGCACAATATATCTGAAACATTGTCAAATACAGAACAATATATCTGGAATATATCTGAAACATTATCTGAAACACTACAAATACAGAACAATATATCTGAAACATTGTCAAATACAGCACAATATATCTGAAATTGTCAAATACAGCATATATCTGAAACATTATCAAAGAACAATATATCTGAAACATTATCGAATACAGAACAATATATCTGAAACATTGTCAAATACAGCAAATATATCTGAAACATTATCAAATACAGCACAATATATCTGAAACATTGTCAAATACAGCACAATATATCTGAAACATTGTCAAATACAGCACAATATATCTGAAACATTATCAAATACAGCACAATATATCTGAAACATTATCAAATACAGCACAATATATCTTGTCAGTCATCAGAAACATTGTCAAATACAAACACAATATATCTGAAACATTATCAAATACAGCACAATATATCTGAAACATTATCAAATACAGCACAATATCTGAAAAACATTGTCAAATACAGCACAATATATCTGAAACATTAATAATACAGCGCAATATATCTGAAACATTGTCAAATACAGAACAATATATCTGAAACATTGTCATTCAATATATCTGAAACATTGTCAAATACAGCACAATATATCTGAAACATTGTCAAATACAGCACAATATATCATTGAAACATTATCAAATTACAGCAGCAATATATCTGAAACATTGTCAAATACAGCAAATATATCAGAAACATTAAATACAGAACAATATATCTGAAACATTATCAAATACAGAACAATATATCTGAAACATTGTCAAATACAGCACAATATATCTGAAACATTATCTGAAATACAGAACAATATATCTGAAACATTGTCAAAATATATCTGAAAATATATCTGAAACATTGTCAAATACAGCGCAATATATCTGAAACATTATCACAGAACAATAATAAACAGCACAATATATATCTGAAACATTGTCAAATACAGCACAATATATCTGAAACATTGTCAAATACAGCACTTAATATATCTGAATATATCTGAAACATTATCAAATACAGCACAATATATCTGAAACATTATCAAATACAGCACAATATATCTGGAAACATTGTCAAATACAGAACAATATATCTGAAACATTATCAAATACAAACATTAAATACAGCAATATATCTGAAACATTGTCAAAACAGCAATAATATATCTGAAACATTAGTCAAATACATATATCTGAAACATTGTCAAATACAGAACAATATATCTGAAACATTGTCAAATACAGCACAATATATCTGAAACATTATCAAATACAGCACAATATATCTGAAACATTGTCAAATACAGCGAATTATATCTGAAATATAAACATTATCAATATATAAACATTATCGAATACAGCACAATATATCTGAAACATTGTCAAATACAGCACAATATATCTGAAACATTGTCAAATACAGCACAATATATCTGAAACATTATCGAATACAGAACAATATATCTGAAACATTGTCAAATACAGCACAATATATCTGAAACATTATCAGCAAATATATCTGAAACATTGTCAAATATATCTGAAACATTGTCAAATACAGCACAATATATCTGAAACATTATCGTAATACAGAACAATATATCTGAAAACATTATCAAATACAGCACAATATATCTGAAACATTATCAAATACAGCGCAATATATCTGAAACACTATCAAATACAGCACAATATATCTGAAACATTATCAAAATACAGCACAATATATCTGAAACATTGTCAAATACAATACAGAAACATTGTCAACACAATATATCTGAAAACATTGTCAAATACAGCACAATATATCTGAAACATTATCAAATACAGCACAATATATCTGAAACATTATCAAATACAGAACAATATATCTGAAACATTATCAAATACAGCACATATATATATCTGAAACATTGTCAAATACAGAAACATTGTCAAATAATATATCTGAAACATTATCAAATACAGAACAATATATCTGAAACACTGTCAAATACAATATATCTGAAACATTATCAAATACAATAATATATCTGAAACATTGTCAAATACAGCACAATATATCTGAAACACTGTCAAATACAGCACAATATATCTGAAACATTGTCAAATATATCTATATCTTGAAACAATATATCTGAATACAAATATATCTGAAACATTATCAAATACAGCACAATATATCTGAAACATTGTACAGCACAATATATCTGAAACATTATCGAATACAGCACAATATATCTGAAACATTGTCAAATACAGCACAATATATCTGAAACATTATCAAATACAGCACAATATATCTGAAACATTATCAAATACAGCACAATATATCTGAAACATTGTCAAATACAGCACAATATATCTGAAACATTGTCAAATACAATACAGCGCAAATATATCTGAAACATTGTATATCTGAAACATTATCAAATACATCATCAATATATCTGAAACATTATCAAATACAGAACAATATATCTGAAACACTTATCGAATACAGCACAATATATCTGAAACATTGTCAAATACAAACATATCGAAATACAGAAACAATATCTGAAACAAATACAGCAAACATTGTCAAATATATCTGAAACATTATCAAATACAGAACAATATATCTGAAACATTATCACAGCACAATATATGTGAAACATTGTCAAATACAGCGCAATATATCTGAAACATTATCAAATACAGCACAATATATCTGAAACATTGTCAAATACAGCGCAATATATCTGAAACACTATCAAATACAGAACAATATATCTGAAACATTATCAAATACAGCACAATATATCTGAAACATTATCAAATACAGCGCAATATATCTGAAACATTGTCAAATACAGCGCAATATATCTGAAACATTATCGAATACAGCACAATATATCTGAAACACTGTCAAATACAGCACAATATATCTGAAACATTGTCAAATACAGCACAATATATCTTATCGAACATTATATCTGAAATACAGCACAATATATCTGAAACATTATCAAATACAGCACAATATATCTGAAACATTATCAAATACAGCAATAATATATCTGAAACATTGTCAAATACAGCACAATAAACATTATCTGACAGCACAATATATCTGAAACATTGTCAAATACAGCACAATATATCTGAAACATTGTCAAATACAGCACAATATATCTGAAACATTATCAAATACAGCACAATATATCTGAAACACTATCAAATACAGCACAATATATCTGAAACACTATCAAATACAGCACAATATATCTGAAACATTATCGAATACAGCACAATATATCTGAAACATTGTCAAATACAGCAATATATCTGAAACATTGTCAAATACAGCACAATATATCTGAAACATTATCGAATACAGAACATATATTTGGAAACACTGTCAAATACAGCACAATATATCTGAAAACATTGTCAAATACAGCGCAATATATCTGAAACATTGTCAAATACAGAACAATATATCTGAAACATTATCGAATACAGAACAATATATCTGAAAACATTAAATACAGCACAATATATCTGAAACATTATCAAATACAGCTATATCTGAAACATTGTCAAATACAGCACAATATATCTGAAACATTATCGAATACAGAACAATATATCTGAAACACTATATGAAATACAGCACAATATATCTGAAACATTATCAAATACAGCACAATATATCTGAAACATTGTCAAATACAGCACAATATATCTGAAACATTGTCAAATACATATATCTGAAACATTATCGAATACAGCAAATATATCTGAAACATTATCAAATATACAGCACAATATATCTGAAACATTATCAAATACAGAACAATATATCTGAAACATTGTGTCATTAATACAGATAATATATCTGAAACATTGTCAAATACAGCAAATATATCTGAAACATTATCAAATACAGCACAATATATCTGAAACATTATCAATACAGCACAATATATCTGAAACATTGTCAAATACAGCACAATATATCTGAAACATTATCGAATACAATATCTGAAACATTATCGAATACAGAACAATATATCTGAAACATTGTCAAATACAGCACAATATATCTGAAACATTATCAAATACAATATAACCAAAATATATCTGAAAACATTATCAAATACAGCACAATATATCTGAAACATTGTCAAATACAGCACAATATATCTGAAACATTATCAAACAGCACAATATATGTGAAACATTGTCAAATACATAATATATCTGAAACATTGTCAAATACAGCACAATATATCTGAAACATTATCAAATACAACAATATATCTGAAACACTATCAAATACAGCAAACAATATATCTGAAACATTATCAAATACAGCTGTATATCAAATACAGCACAATATATCTGAAACACTATCTGAAATATCTGAAACATTGTCAAATACAGCGCAATATATCTGAAACATTATCGAATACAGAACAATATATCTGAAACATTGTCAAATACAGCACAATATATCTGAAACATTGTCAAATACAGCGCAATATATCTGAAACATTATCGAATACAGAACAATATATCTGGAAGCACTATCAAATACAGCACAATATATCTGAAACATTGTCAAATACAGCACAATATATCTGAAACATTATCGAATACAGAACAATATATCTGAAACATTGTCAAATACAGCACAATATATCTGAAACATTATCAAATACAGCACAATATATCTGAAACATTATCAAATACAGCACAATATATCTGAAACATTGTCAAATACATATATCATTATCAATACAATATATCTGAAACATTGTCAAATACAGAACAATATATCTGAAACATTGTCAAATACAGCAAATATATCTGAAACATTATCTTCAAATACAGCGCAATATATCTGAAACATTATCAAATACAGCGCAAACATATATAACATTGTCAAATACATTATATGAAAACATTAATACAGCGCAATATATCTGAAACATTGTCAAATACAATATAAATATATCTGAAACATTATCAAATACAGCACAATATATCTGAAACATTATCAAATACAGAACAATATATCTGAAACATTGTCAAATACAGCACAATATATCTGAAACATTGAAACATTATCTGAAACATACAATACAGCACAATATATCTGAAACATTATCGAATACAGAAACAATATATCTGAAACATTATCAAATACAGCACAATATATCTGAAACATTGTCAAATACAGCACAATATATCTGAAACATTATCAATACAGCGCAATATATCTGAAACATTATCAATACAGAACAATATATCTGAAACATTGTCAAATACAGCACAATATATCTGAAACATTGTCAAATACAGCACAATATATATCTGAAACATTGTCAAATACAGAACAATATATCTGAAACATTATCAGCGCAATATATCTGAAACATTGTCAAATACAGCACAATATATCTGAAACATTGTCAAATACAGAACAATATATCTGAAACATTATCAAATACAGCACAATATATCTGAAACATTAAATACAAAATATATCAACATTATCAATAATATATCTGAAACATTATCAAATACAGCGCAATATATCTGAAACATTATCGAATACAGAAACAATATATCTGAAACATTGTCAAATACAGCACAATATATCTGAAACATTGTCAAATACAAACAACAATATATCTGAAACATTATCGAATACAGCACAATATATCTGAAACATTATCAAATACAGCACAATATATCTGAAACATTGTCACAGCATATATATCTGAAACATTATCGAATACAGAACAATATATCTGAAACATTGTCAAATACAGCAAATATATCTGAAACACTGCCAAATACAGCACAATATATCTGAAACATTGTCAAAACAGCGCAATATATCTGAAACATTATCAATACAGCAATATATCTGAAACACTGTCAAATACAGCACAATATATCTGAAACATTATCAAATACAGAACAATATATCTGAAAACATTATCGAATACAGAACAATATATCTGAAACATTATCAAAATACAGCGCAATATATCTGAAACATTGTCAAAATATATCTGACAATATATCTGAAACATTATCGAATACAGAACAATATATCTACAAACATTATATCTGAAACATTATCACAGAACAATATATCTGGAAACACTTATCAATACAGCACAATATATCTGAAACATTGTCAAATACAGCATCAAATATATCTGAAACATTATCAAATACAGAACAATATATCTGAAACACTATCAAATACAGCACAATATATCTGAAACATTGTCAAATACAGCACAATATATCTGAAACATTGTCAAATACAGCGCAATATATCTGAAACATTATCGAATACAGCACAATATATCTGAAACATTATCAAATACAGCACAATATATCTGAAACACTATCAAATACAGCACAATATATCTGAAATACAGTGTATATCTGAAACATTATCAAAACAATATATCTAAACACTATAAATACAGAAAACATTGTCAAATACAGCACAATATATCTGAAACATTATCAAATACAGCACAATATATCTGAAACATTATCTGAAACATTGTCACAGAACAATATATCTGAAACATTATCAAATACAGCAATATATCTTGAAACATTATATCTGAATACATATCTGAAACATTATCAAATACAGAACAATATATCTGAAACATTATCAAACATACAACACAGCAAATATATCTGAAACATTATCAAATACAGAACAATATATCTGAAACATTATCAAATACAGCACAATATATCTGAAACATTATCAAATACAGCGCAATATATCTGAAACATTGTCAAATACAGCACAATATATCTGAAAACATTGTCAAATACAGCACAATATATCTGAAACATTGTCAAATACAGCACAATATATCTGAAACATTGTCAAATACAGCACAATATATCTGAAACATTATCGAATACAGAACAATATATCTGGAAACACTATCAAATACAGCACAATATATCTGAAACATTGTCAAATACAGCACAATATATCTGAAACATTATCAAATACAGCGCAATATATCTGAAACATTGTCAAATACAATATATCTGAAACATTGTCAATACAGCACAATATATCTGAAACATTGTCAAATACAGAACAAATATCTGACAGCACAATATATCTGAAACATTGTCAAATACAGCACAATATATCTGAAACATTATCAAATACAGCACAATATATCTGAAACACTGAAACATATATCAAATACAGCAACAATATATCTGAAACATTATCAAATACAGCACAATATATCTGAAACATTGTCAAATACAAATAAACAGTCAAATACAGCAATATATCTGAAACATTGTCAATACAACAATATATCTGGAAACATTGTCAAATATATATCTGAAACATTGTCAAATACAGCACAATATATCTGAAACATTGTCAAATACATTAATATATCTGAAACATTATCAAATACAGCACAATATATCTGAAACATTATCAAATACAGCACAATATATCTGAAAACATTATCAAATACAGCACAATATATCTGAAACATTATCAAATACAGAACAATATATCTGAAACATTATCAAATACAGCACAATATATCTGAAACATTATCAAATACAGAACAATATATCTGAAACATTGTCTGAACAGCACAATATATCTGAAACATTGTCAAATACAGCAGAAATATATCTGAAACATTGTCAAATACATTATATCTGAAACACAGTCAAATACAGCATAATATATCTGAAACATTGTCAAATACAGAACAATATATCTGAAACATTATCTACAGAAAATATATCTGAAACATTATCAAATACAGAACAATATATCTGAAAACATTATCAAATTATCAATACAGCGCAATATATCTGAAACACTGTCAAATACAGCACAATATATCTGGAAACACTGTCAAATACAGCACAATATATCTGAAACATTGTCAAATACAGCGCAATATATCTGAAACATTGTCAAATACAGCGCAATATATCTGAAACATTATCAAATACAGCACAATATATCTGAAACACTGTCAAATACAGCACAATATATCTGAAACATTGTCAAATACAGCACAATATATCTGAAACATTATCGAAATACAGAACAATATATCTGAAACATTATCAAATACAGCACAATATATCTGAAACATTATCAATATACAAACATTGTCAAATACAGCGCAATATATCTGAAACATTATCGAATACAGCACAATATATCTGAAACATTATCAAATACAGCACAATATATCTGAAACATTATCAAATACAGCACAATATATCTGAAACATTATCAAATACAGAACAATATATCTGAAACATTATCAAATACAGCACAATATATCTGAAACATTGTCAAATACAGCACAATATATCTGAAACATTGTCAAATACAGCGCAATATATCTGAAACATTATCAAATACAGCACAATATATAAACATTGTCTACAAAATATATCTGAATACAAATACAGCACAATATATCTGAAACATTATCAAATACAGCACAATATATCTGAAACATTATCAAATACAGAACAATATATCTGAAACATTGTCAAATACAGCAAGCATATATCTGAAAATTGTCATTATCAAATACAAATACACAATATATCTGCATTAATATATCTGAAACACTATCAAATACATCACAATATATCTGAAACATATCTGAAACATTGTCAAATACAGCACAATATATCTGAAACATTATCAAATACAGCACAATATATCTGAAACATTATCAAATACAGCACAATATATCTGAAACATTATCAAATACAGCACAATATATCTGAAACACTTGCCAAATACAGCACAATATATCTGAAACATTATCGAATACAGCACAATATATCTGGAAACACTATCAAATACATCACAATATATCTGAAACATTATCGAATACAGCACAATATATCTGAAACATTGTCAAATACAGTATATCTGAAACATTATCAAATACTGAAACATTATCGAATACAGAACAATATATCTGAAACATTATCAAATACAGCACAATATATCTGAAACATTATCGAATACAGCACAATATATCTGAAACATTATCGAATACAGCACAATATATCTGAAACATTATACAAATACATCTGAAACATTGTCAAATACAGCACAATATATCTGAAACATTGTCAAATACAGCGCAATATATCTGAAACATTACAAATACAGCAATATCTGAAACATTGTCAAATACAGCACAATATATCTGAAACATTATCGAATACAGCACAATATATCTGAAACATTGTCAAAACAATATATCAAACATTGTCAAATACAGCACAATATATCTGAAACATTGTCAAATACAAACACAATATATCTGAAACATTATCACAATATATCTGAAACATTGTCAATATATATATCTGAAACACTATCAAATACAGCACAATATATCTGAAACATTATCAAATACAAATACAGCATATCTGAAACATATCTGATACACACATCAATATATCTGAAACAATATATCTGAAAATATATCTGAAAATACAAATACAGCGCAATATATCTGAAACATTATCAAATACAGCACAATATATCTGAAACATTATCAAATACAGCACAATATATCTGAAAACATTATCAAATACAGCACAATATATCTGAAACACATCAAATACAGCACAATATATCTGAAACATTGTCAAATACAGCACAATATATCTGAAACATTGTCAAATACAGCACAATATATCTGAAACATTATCAAATACAGCACAATATATCTGAAACATTATCAAATACAGCACAATATATCTGGAATATATCTGAAACATTATCTGAAATACAGCACAATATATCTGAAACATTATCAAATACAGCACAATATATCTGAAACATTGTCAAATACATACAGCAAATATATCTGAAATATTATCAAATACAGATACACAATATATCTGAAACATATATCAAATACAGCACAATATATCTGAAACACTATCAAATACAGCACAATATATCTGAAACATTATCAATACATATATCTGAAACATTGTCAAATATATATCTGAAACATTATCAAATACAGCACAATATATCTGAAACACTATCAATACAAAATATATCTGAAACAGCAACAATATATATCTGAAACATTATCAAATACAGCACAATATATCTGAAACATTATCAAATACAGCACAATATATCTGAAACATTATCAAACACAGCACAAATATATCTGAAACATTATCAAATACAGCACAATATATCTGAAACATTATCAAATATATCAACACAATATATCACAATATATCTGAAACATTATCAAATACAGCACAATATATCTGAAAACACTGTCAACACAGCACAATATATCTGAAACATTATCGAATACAGCACAATATATCTGAAACATTATCAAAAGCACAATATATCAAACATTATCACAATATATCTGAAACATTGTCAAATACAGAACAATATATCAAAACACTATCAAATACATATCTGAAACACTATCAAATACAGCACAATATATCTGAAACATAATACAGCACAATATATCAAACACTATCAAATACATCAATATATCTGAAACATTATCGAATACAGCACAATACGGCTGATCAACATACACCAATATCTGAAACACTGTCAACATAAAACATTGTCAGATAGCGCATATATCTGAAACATTGTCAAATACAGAACAATATATCTGAAACACATTACATCACAATATATCTGAACATTATCGAATACAGAACAATATATCTGAAACACTGTTTTAACACAGCTATATATCTGAAACATTGTCATCACAGCACAATATATCAGGCGCTGGAAATATATACACCAATATATTCAGAACATTGAGTATCGGATACGTCAAACATGTTAACAGTATATCTGAAACATTACTCGTTAACAAGAACAATATATCTGAACATTGTCAAATACAGCACAATATATGTGAAACATTATCGAATAATATACAAATATATATCTGTAAACACTGTCGAATACAGCACAATAGCATCTGAACACAATACAGCACAATATATCTGAACATTTGAGTACAGAACAAATATCTGAAACATTGTCAAACACAGCACAATATATCTGAAAACATTATCGAATACAGCACAAATATATCTGGAAACACAACATAGCAATATATGTGGAAACATTATCGAATACAGCACAATATATGTGGAAAATATTGTCAAATACATATATCTGAAACACCATCGTAAACACACCACAATATATCTGGAACACTGTCGGATACGGCCTGATATGTCTGAAACGTTGTCAAATGCATCCTGATATATCAAAACGTTGTCGAATGCAGGACAATATCTGGAGCACTATCTAGATAAGCAATACGTGGCTTCC